>NMRA01000439.1:270168-363992 GCA_002633005.1 Phoronis australis | reverse complement strand
CACGTTCATCGCAAAGTGTGTCCAGGTAATGGTCAATCTGACATGTTTATAGGGGAGACAACTACATGTTCCAAAAGTGCTGGCAGTGGTTTATCTATATGTACATAGGATAGACCACAGCCTGCATTGCTTATGACGGAATCGTATGGGTAATATCGTATTAAACAGTTGATTTGTTCGTTTTTTCCTGCAGTCATTTGAAAGGAGAATGTGTTGAAAACAGTCTGAAATTAAAGATGCCAGTATTCTCAGCTAGCACTGAACATGATGTAATCGATCAATATAAAACAACGTTAATTATACTTCCGTGCTTTGAAGGGGACAGTATCGCTTTTACTGACGAAAACGCAGTTTTGAGATTATTGTCGGATTGAATAGGCATCTTGTAATCGTAGGCTTTGACAACATGTTTCAAATGTTGATTGTAAATGACTATTTCTCTGATGTAAAGAAAAGTCGTAGCAGGCCAGGGGAGGAAATAGTTGTTGGACGAGTGGACCGCAGTTTGACGAAATTGAATTTGTTTGTTGAATTGGCAGCTTTCTGTGGTCCTGTAGTGTGTCTCAATTGTGAAGTAGGTTGAATATATCTGGAAAAAGTCGACAGATCTCTTCCAATGAAAACATACGAAGTTGGCGGTCTATGGTGTGAACATCAAAACGGTCCAGGTAATTTAAAATAGTTTATATTCTACCATTAGTTGACGATGTGATTTTAAAAAAGCTTATTTTAATGCTATTTTGGTCTGTTTTAATTGTGTAATTGGACCAACAATATTTGAATATGTTTTTATAAATTCCTGAGACAATATTTTTTTCAATAAAGACACATTGTACTCGATCTCAAAATTTTAACATTTTTCATTTCACTAAATCACCAAAATCTGCAATTTTAAAGGCGGGAACATTTTACATTGGAAAATTCACCTAGAGATGAGGTGGAAAAAAGTTAAAATAAAATTGCCAGATAAAAGTACACACGAAATCTTTTACAGTTCAGAGCCCACTGATTTTAAAATTGATTGCGGGTTTTTGAGGCGGGTTCTAGTTTTATGTGACCTTCGATGCAAGAGAAGCCGTCGGCAGACGTAGGCAATCTGAAGCTGACGCGTGGAGAAGACTAAAAAATGTTTGTTGTTGTGCCGGAAGCCTTTCAAGGTAAAATGGCTTGTGCTTTTAGACGTAATTGATTAATAACAGCCGTGTCAGTATTTGTTTCAAAATAATCGAAGATGTTGAAACGACATCAGTCAAGATGTCGTTCAACTTTATTTTCCCACAATTTCACTGCGCATTGACTGACCAAACGCACAATAGATCTATTACTGAGTTCACGCGCGAATCTGCTAACTACAAGGAGTGAGTTTGCCCCTGGTGCGAGTTTTGACCACCCCCGGCCAAATATTGAGTATGACGTAATCACACATACCTTCTGCAATTTGGTGAGGATACCTACACAAGTTACTTACGTTTATTCCACTTTGGCGTGCTCTTTTCGTTATGTCTGTTATGTTCAAGTTCTATATCCTGTTTGAAAAGTACGATTTTAAGTTGCACTTCAACATGAACAGCTGCCCATTGGACTGGAGGAGTCTCCCCGCAAAACAAATGGGAGGTTATAGACGACAAAGGCGAAGCCATGCAAATGTACCGCGCTAAATGATTGACGTTGCGTAAGTAACGCAAACGAGCTTCTATTTGCTCGAGTTAATCACATTTCCAAAATGTTTTTTTAAAACAAAAAGCCTTCGTGCTGTGCTTCAATCATAATGAAAATTTGTTCTTGGGGGATGTGTAGACACTGGTGGCACGCGTATACATTTTGTTGTGTGCCAAAATTGTCTCGAACGACCATACATTAAAAATACAAAAGCTATCACTGTTAAATAAATAGTTTGGTAGTTAATACAATGTTCGCTGTTGGTCTTATAAGACATAGTTTTTTAGTCAAGTAAAATTCATAATGACAAGCACCGTAAAATGTGCTTTCGTATGCAAATTTTTAGCAATTTTGGAACTTGTGTTTTAACTATCCAAAATAGATAATGTTGGAAATTACTTCTAATTAAGCTTAATTTCGCTTCAGTGGCTACAGGCTTGCCATCGGCCTACAAGGAAACTAATTTTCGATTTAAATCACTTTCCGCGATAAATTTTGTCTCAACTCGACCCTTATTGAAATGAGGATTGTATTGTGGTGTTGGGTAGAACTGGGACCTTGGCAGTGCGTGACCGGAAGTGGAAGCCATTGCTATGGTTTTCCTGTTGTATATTATTGCCCGGGTACAGTTCACTAGCTGTCTCGCGGCTAGAAAAATCTAGCCAAAATCACGTCTTCTTATTTGAAATACACGGAAATATCTCACCTAATCTCTCAAAATCTTGCTTTTTAGCGAGGTCCTAGCGTAGATCCTAACGTTACTAAACTCTACCCTGGAGTTTTGCGTCAAGAATGCTGACGTGCTGTACCAGGATCTCACCCAAAAGTCTGCATACATAACATTCTGCAAAATTCACTTTTTAAAGTTGCGGAATGACGTGAACAAAATTCCAATTAAACGATTTTTGAATGTGATAGATACATACAAAGGAGCTGTAGTTTTTACCCTGGATACGCAAAGTAATCCCCAAAGTGGAAACAAACTTTAAAGAACTTTTCTTTTGCAAAAGTAGCGGAAGAAAACAAGTCGTCATGAAGTGGGCGAGATGTTCAACAGTCACAACTCAAGATTCCAATTTATTAATTTACAAGTGGTGCTTGTCACTGTGATAACAAACTGCCATTCTTTTACAAAAAACATTAACCATCTTTTTGCCACTTTTGTATTCATAGCAGCGGCAGTTGCAGTTGCGTTATTGATTTTCCTATGGCGCTGACAAGTTTGAAGAACTAACCTACAAGGGTTAATCTAATGAATTTTTCACTATTCGTCTTTGAGGCGGGGGAGGGCGAATTGATACTGGCATTTTAACAATGCAGAATGTGCAACATCAATGGGTACAGCGTCACTTTTGCTATATTGCCTCCTGTTCAGTAACGCTAGGACTTCGCTTAAAAGCAAGACTTCGCGAGATTACGTGAGATATTGCCGTGTATTTTAAATGAGAACGCGTGACTTTGGCTAGATTTTAGCTAGGTCCTAGCGTAGGTCCTACGGTTACTGAACGCACGCTAGCACCCGCTGCCAGTACGCCAGTCACACGATTAGATAGCAAGCGCTGCTTGCAGTAGTGTCAAAAAGCATTCCATCTGTACGGGGTTAAGCAGACCTTCCAAATCTGAGCTGCTTTCTAACACTAGTAGGTGGTCTTTCCATTCGTTTTGATGGTTAGAAACTAATTGCTATCATGGCTTACGTTTTTAGACCAGTGTGTTAGAGTTTATCAACCATTTCTACAATTTCCATGTTTTGGGGGTAAGTGGGACGTGCTCTTCAGCGGTCTTCAGTGCACAACAGTCCAACCACAAAGATCAATCACCTCAGTGGAAGCCATTTTGCTTTTGTACACTAGCAAAGTCTTGAGCAAACTCGCAAAACATTTGCCTGCACTAGTGGGATTTTGTGTGGTCTTGTAAGATCTTGGTTTTTGCGAGTTTTTCCCGCCTACTAAACGCAGCCCGAGTATCGACGGGGAACGTGTCTCCACAATTTTATTAGTCCCCCAAAAAATTTCTGGGCTCCCCAAGCGCCCCATTCGCTATTTAATGTTAGTAGACGAAGGATGAAAAAGAATTTCTATTTTCGGAAATTATTTTTTTCTTTGGATGTCAGGTTACCATCCTACAGTTACTGGGTGCTGGGCACACAAATATTCAATCGCGTATAGGCCAAGCGCAATTATCAGACTACTTAATTTTTTGACGAAATTGGAAGAACTTAAGGTATACGGTGTCTCGCAAACTATTAATGGGACATTGCGGGTGAGAAAGATGGACTTCTCGTTCAACAACTTCATCCTATGTTCAAACTCCGCTCTGTTAAAAGTCCTCGATGTCTGCTCTGGAGCATGGTACCAAAACTTGAATTTCAATATTTCTGCAAAATGATTCAACCGAGCCCCTTTCACGAACTGCAACACAAATTTTAGGGTTCCTGGAATAAGAAAAACATCATTGATTCTCAGTAAAGCTGTATCCTGGTGCTCATATTTTACACTTGTCTATCTTTGTGAACATTTTTGGGACACACTGTACAATGTAGACCTGCGCACTTGTACGGGTCGAGTTATTGATCGTGAAATCGACCCATTCTTATTTCATTAAATTAGATAACATTTATCATCGTTGAAGGACATCATTTGGCATCACCGCGGCTTTCGGATGAGTGGCGTGGCGATCTCCAAGGGTTAATTTCCAGTGGTCACGGAATTATCGGCCGAACACCGCAACCGATTCTTTGGTAATGCGAAGCAACAATGTGGTGAATACTGCGACAGAAGAGACAGTTTTACTAAAGCAATGCACTGAAGTAAGTAAAATACTGTCAAGCCTGATTACTACGTGGGATGCGTTTTGTAGACGTGAGGTATTTGTGAGGCACTTGCGGCGTGAAATCTGTCTATTGAACTGTGACGCGAAATTCTGTCCCATAATTCCTCATTCTATCCAAGCCGACTAATCACTTTAGCGGCCTCCATTTTGCTAGTGTATGCCAGTAATGATGTCCCTGGCGTGCTCCCGAAAAACTCTCCTAATTTCACTCGCATGATTTTGAAAGATCTTGTGTCGTGCGTCTACGGAACGCACCCCAGGTCTACAGGGTCGCCAACTGCTGACCACGATAGCATTCACCACAGACACCGACTCTCATCAGCCTCTCGACGTGAGACTATGAGGTGTAACAGAACGTATTACAATATCGGTTCAATATGGCTGCTGAGCAGGCGAGATTTCACTGATTAAACCAGTTTGGTTGCTAAAAATTCAGTTTATTTCCTTAATTAGGACAGGCTTAAAATCGTGCTCGTTAAATGGGGAAATAACCAATAAATACGAATGGCATCTTCGTTTCTAGGCAATACGGCTAGAATTCCATAGATCAATCACCGGAAAGAAACCCCTATGCGCATGCACACATCCAGTTTCCCATCAAGTGAAAAAAGCAACATGTGCGTCCTGTGATTGGTTTAAAGTTTTGTGCCGTTCGTTTGTCAGAAGCGTTGCCAAACCTATCGACTTCGATCAACAAGAGGTATGTGGACGGGATGAACCACAGTACGCGTTAGCGAAACATCGATGGTGTTTTATGTAAATCACTTGTTTCTTTAAGTGTAGAAATAAAAACATAGAAGTGCATCAATTTGTGAACCACCTTTTATAATTTACTGAATAGGACATACCGCAAGCTACACTCTTCCCTAGTCTACGAGGGTAGTTGTAAAAGGACCATGAATAACATGCCATCTCATTCATTAACATTCGGACATTCCGATTAGTTGGAAAATAACATTCAAACACTTTGATTGGTTGATGTTGAGAATGATGAAGAAGGATATTGCTCAACTTCATTTATTGAGATACGTCTTTGTGGCTTGTGGCTTGCGGCTAACGCTAAAGCAAGATAAGACTACATAGATACATTCCACATCAGTGCTTTTGATATACTAAATCTATGGGCCAAGTAAACAACAAAACGATTCATTATACTTTCCGGCTCATTCACTTACCACATGTTTATGAGAAACGTCTAAATTGAGGCATGCGCACAAATGCCCACACACACGAATTTCTGCCGCAAGTTCTCCTCATCATCCTTTCACAGAACCACTCTCCCGTATATATGGCCTTGTAACAGAGGGGGTAACTTGTCTCGCACCCAGCCTAGCATAGGTCTTACAATCTGGTGAAGCACTCGAAAACGAAACCACCTGCTTAGATTTTTTACAGTGCAAACAAAGCGTTTTGCGCGAGTGACATCGTGAGTAGTTGGCATAGTGAAGGCCTACCATCAGCATTGCGTTACTCGGGTTATAAAAGCATCTTTTTATGATCAGTTGGTTTGAATACACCGGTTGGCCTCATCTTTGATTGAACAATGAATATCTATATGTAAAGTAAGGTCCAGGTATTCTGATAGAGGCTTGACGTCCCACAAAGAAGTAATTTGACGTCAGGCTGGGTGTGAGCATGCGCATCAGGTGGGTTATTTGTACGGTAGTTCTCCACTTTTGAACAAAATATATTTAACATATTTTCCATAGTCCGTTGTATCAAATTCAACCAAGATATATAAAAAGTTTGTGGTTGATGGGTTATTAGCCAGTCAACTATGAAGTTGTATATATTGGATGATAACTCTAACCAACCATTTCCATCTGTCCCTGTCTTATTTAACGAAATTCCCCCCACGGATTGCCAACGAGATCCAAATAACACCAATTAAATTACTTCTTACCCCGTCGTTGGTGAAACACTCAATTGAGCAAAGTCTTTGGTCACCCCTTTGGTTATGTTTACCACAGCATGGGATGTACCATATGACTTGGATTGATCATGTGATGGATATATGTGTCCAAATCTTAATTAACAAGCGTTAACAAGCGTCCATTCCTATCACTACGACAGGGCTCGCGTTTACTTCCTCTTCCTTCAAACTGGCCATCTATCAAATTAGATGAGACAAAAGTACCTCCTAGTAACGACCTACTTAACACCTGTTCGACTGATATTGTTATTCAATACAATTTTAGGTGTTCTAAGGTAGGTCAGTTTTCGATTTAATGGAGTATTCACGGGCGGCGCAACACTGAAGCCCCTCAGCCCCCCCCCCCTGTGGGGCACCACCTACAGNCCCCCCCCAGCCCCCTATGGTGCGCCGCCCATGGTATTGCGCACTTCCTTTTCATATTTTCCATATTTTTGCCTTCCCCATCCTAGTGCTCGTCATGCTTTTCTTTATGTAGTCGGCGGCCTTTGCTTATATGCTTGTTCATACCTTGTCATATTATTTCTAGTTGAACAACCGTTATTGATCAACGACATTTACCAACCTTAATTATCTCTTTAGTACAAATCAGCTTCAGATCGCACTATGTGCAAATACGCAAGACAGATTAGAAAGTATACGTATACTTCCGGAACAGCCCTTCGTTAACACAAACTTCGTTGAAAACACTATTAAACTTTTCATCTGTGAGAGTTCTTATTATATACTCCCAGTGTTGGCATACATGGTTCATTTGCATTACTTTACTTGAATGCCTAATCCATTTCAGCTGTGTAATTATAACTCACTCGTGCAAACGAAGTAAATACACGAAATATTCGTATGCGTACCCCCAGTTAGGCGTGGATTGCGTAGCCGTGTTTCTTGGTCCTTCAAACCCTGTCCAAGGCCAGCAAACATCACACCCACAATACGAATTCTCAAACCCGCGCCCTTGAGTCCCAAAAATGTGATTGTTATTATTTTCATTAATGAAAATTAACAAAAAAGTTCGAAATATTTTTCATAACAGTATGTCAAATTGCCCAAAAAACGCCTCCAAAAAGATGTTGTTCCCCATTCAGGGTACGTTTGGTACTCAAGGACTATCCCTAGAATGATTTGAATTTCATATTACTACTTTATCTTTAGGAGTAAAAAATTAACATTTTCTAAAGAAAATCAACCAAGTTGGCGTTGAAATTCATCGGCGTTGATCTTAAACCAAGCAAACGTTGCTCAAGGCTTCTCCAACTCAGCAGAGGTGGTTTGAGGAACTGCCAGATCATTTACTGGGGGATTGTGATTTTAAACTTGTTCACATACCCTTGTATACTTGTATTGATAACTCTGTGTAATGTGGTCTCTGGTGAAGTGGCGTTTTTTGAGATTTTACTTTACAAAGCTTCCAGGGGCAGATTTTTGGTTAGGGGGCCAGAGTAAATTATTAGCCAGAATTTAGCCCGTCAGACATTCGCACCCCGCCCGAACTGGCAAATGGAATCTTGGAGAGTTTTAGGGAGGAATTGCCCCCTTGGCCCCCTCTCTAAATCAGCCACTGTCATCATTTCTCTTGTTATTGTCAGTCAGACGAGAAGGGATTGTTGGTTGATAAATGTCATTTAGTTGTGACAAAAGAAAGTTAAACCCATGCTTAGCTTACTGAAAGGCGGAAGTTGAATTAGGCATTTTGCTCTCATAAAGTCGACATTATAATGCACTTTACCGTGAAAGAACAACAAATCCTATGGTTCAGCGATTCCAGAAAATGCCGTGGAGTTTATTGCCGTTGACCAAGCCTAAACATGCGGATTCGAAAATGGCGCATGTGCGCGTTGCCTATAACTTGAATTGCCGGCTCACTCGGTAACAGATGACCGTGGTAATGGTTCTAAGTCCCAAAGCCTACCCATTAAGATTTTGACGTTAGCAGTTTATCAGTGGCGAAATACAGCTTTAAGATATATAGCAATACAACCACCAGGCACAGAAGAAGCGGGTGTAGAAACAACGTCCATGGTCTTTATGTTAGCGGATTTTTATTAAACTTGACAATTTGAAAAGAGGCAACATTGCTAAAAGCACTCAATAGAACTTTGAAACGTTCGAATTCAGTGGTTTCAGTCACCTGTAATTTGATATTGATATTTGATATAAAGGTGATCATTAAGACGGTAATGAGTAAAGAGGGGTTGCTATGCAATTATCTTCCCCTCTTCTCCATGAATGAATTCCGGAAGGCTAATTGATTGGGTTGTCAATCACGAGTACATTGTGTTACGGAACTGGCCCTTATCCATCTTGTAGTCATTGTTTTGAACGGAATCGTTTTTCGCTTTGTTTTTTAAAATGTGAACATAAAAAAATGATGTTCTAACCACTGCGCTATGCGTTTAGCAGCGAAGACTGTGCGTAATTGATTTGTTATTAAATATCAATACACTCTCGTCTTGTGACGGAAGTAATCATTCGCATATTTATTGAGACTACAAAGTGTGTTACGACACGATACTTGATCTGAGGAATAAAAGTCAATATGTACACCACGTGTATACATAAGCGTACCAGTCAGAAGTAGCGGTCCCATTTTAAACCGTCATAACTTCTTTAATTTTTAACTTAGAATCATGATTTAAGCATCCACGTGTTCAAAAGACGTACAAATATTGTTCTGTGGTGTTAATGTACCATACTTTTTCTCAATTTTTAATTAATTGATTTGAAGTTAGAATTTTTTGCCGACTTTATCACCTATCAGTTACCCGTTCAGTGACGTCATCGGGATGCCTGGCACCTACCGACGATTGTGTGTATCCATTTGCAGGATGAGGAAACGCTGCGTCACAATGTCAAGAGTGTTGCACGGTTGGAAAATCCGGATAAATCTTGTCGCTTCGTGCAACGATACTTATTCATAAATGTATGATTCAAAGTATTTGTGAACCAAGGGAGGCCGGTGTTGTTTGTCACGTTTTACTCTTGCATGTAAAGTTAACAAATAGTGTTGGTGCGGTCAGACCTTTGATGTGTGATGCCTGAAATCAAATGCATTTTGTTTGTGATTCTGACTTAGTTTAAGAGGATTATCTGCTTGTCATAGAATTAGAATCATCTGTGGGAAAATTAATTATTAATTTTTGTGTTGCCCTTGTACCAATTACAGTGTAGTAATAGAAATGTAAAAGAGAAATTAAAATGAAAATTTATTTTTGTGTATTAGAAATCATGTTCAGGCGCACGTTTTACTGTTGTTCAGAGAAACAGCCCAATTGGGAAAGATTGAGTGGCCCATAAAAGGGCTGTTGGGTTTTTGTCACTCGAGTAGCAAGAGTTGAGTGAGTGGCCCTCAAAAGGGCCGTTTGGTTGTCGGTAGTCAAGGAGTGGGGTACCACAGTGGTATATGGTCGACTATCGTATAGTTCCCATGAACTCGTCAAGATGTGCGTCCAACATGTCCGAGAGGACACCACACATGCTCTTGAACCTCATCTCGACCTGGTTAGTGTGTTCACCCGTTTGTGGATCGACGAAGTTCGTAGTATGGTTGACGGTCTGGTGAGTGTACAGCGGCACAACGGGGAGGTTGGCGATGTATGCACGGCGGCACAACGTTGTAGGCAGCTTACATATAGCTGTGGATGACGGAGCCGGGCAATATGAACTGGTGTATGATGGAGAGTAATGTGTTGGCGTTCCTGTTCGGCACAAACCGCAGAAATCTGACACCCATCGTTACCCATAATGTTCTTTCTTGTGGTCATCAATGACTCGTCGATTTTCACGATGGCTCCAGGGCNTCCAAAAACCCATCGTTACCCATGTTGTTCTTTCGTGTGGCCATCAACGACTCGTCGATTTGCAGGATGGCTCCACGGCCGCCATTCCGTGTGGCCGGGTTATTCATTAGGTGGATGGAGCATGCATCTCGGAGGTAGCCGTACCAAGTCATTACCACCGTCCGGTCTGTTCCCAGCATCTTCTCGACAAGCGCTATCGGTTGGTCGAATGACTACGCCAGGACAAGCTGTATCAGTAGCGGGAGTGGNCAACTAAAACTTGGACCAAAAGGAGTCGTCTTGCAATGACATCTTCTGAGCCTTGTGCCTCGAACAGCGCCAGATCTTTTCACCTCCTCCTGCGCCACCACGCACCTCGGCGTTTTTTCGCCGTCAGAGGCTTAATCTGTGGTTGGAAAGTTTTGGCGCTTTGGTAGTTAAAAATGTCATGTCATTTTTCAATTAACTGAGGGGTAAAATGAAGGAAGTCAATTTGATATTTAGCTTGATATCAATGTAACTGCTTCAACGAGACGATCCGTCGTCACTCCATACCGCCCAATTTTGCGATTTCGGTTTGTCTTACTGGAAAAAGAGCGATGGGTGGGCTTTGAGTTCGTGTAAACTTCATTTACCGCAGCATGTGCTTTTTCCCACTTCGTCAAGTCCTGATGAAGAACCGGTCTCGGAGAATTGGACACAAATTCCGATAAACCATGCCGAAATAAAAAATCCACGCCCATTCATCTCGTTATTCAAAACTGTATACTCTCTCATAATTGTCCTAAACATTCCGTAGTGTGACCTTACCGGTCTTCACACTGATGCTGCAAGGATTACTACGGATTTTTACACCGACCCCCGTCTTTTGCCTCTTCTCCCTAACACAGTCAGGTATTGGTCACTTTGTTCACCGGACATTCCATTGCTTACCCCTAAACAAGGTACTGACGTGCACCCTGTTCCATTCAGTTTTGGCTTGGTTATACATCGAATAATGTTCGACCGATCCCGCCGACTCACAACAGTGTGTGCCTATATTGATATTGTCGAACTATGCGTACTGTGGTGTTACCCGGAAACCTAACACAATCATCCCATTTTTCACCAGATCAATATAAACGTGATTTTTGACGCAAACGCTTGGATGGCGTCTGATAATACATGTCGGTAGCTTTATGTGACCGAGGTATTACGAGGCTCGTTTCATCAGTTTCGTTTTACTTATTGCAGCATTAAAAATCATCACCCTGGCCATATCTACAGAGTAGCAACTGGGTTCCATTCTTTTGACTGTTAAGACTGCTCTATTAAGCTTCTGCAAACTCCCAAAAATTTAAAATGACGTTAATGGTTTCTAGTAGTAATTCACTCTTTATAGTGACTCATTGCCGACTGGAACACTATCTTTGGAGACTTCATTGCCGAGTTGCATGGAAATCAATGTTTCTCAATACCAAGACGAAATCCGGATGAAATACAGTACGGAACCCAACAATGTTAGAATAGGGCGCTCCCGCTGTTTCAGGAACACTTGCCGTCATTTGATAGCAAACCTGTATACTGTACGCAAAAAAATGTGTATTGGTACTGACTATATCGCCGGCTAAATACGTGCCGTCCTTAAAATTGCACAGCGTGAGAGGCTGTGTATTCCGACCTGTGACGAATTGAGCTTCTAAGAGAAGGGAACGTCTTTTTGCCACGTAATTCAGAAGAACGGTAATGTCTTATCGAAAAGTTAAAGAGGCCGTTGGATTTATAATGCAAGTTGTGTAGTGCGTAATTTTCTTGGGCACAATGATTTCGCGACAGGTTGAGTCGTTGGCGTCGTTCGATTTTTTTACAGCCAGTTGGTGATTTTAGTTTGTGTTTAAAGACGCTTTCACAAACCCGTTTTTACAAACTTTTGTGGATCGGTTAGAACATGTCTTTTGAGGTCATACGCTGCCCAGTGCAGATTCATGAACACTTTTTTGCAAATACGTTTTTGGTTTAAGAAACGAGCATAACTTTTGAAACAAGGAACTCGTCTTTGTCGTGTATATTATCACGGTACAGAATGTATTTACATGATTATATAATGTCAATAACGAACAGTTCCATTGATTAATCTGAACTTTTCGCTACTTCAATAGCAGTCTACCTCACCACAGTCCCAAACTGGAGTATTCTTACCACAAACAACATAGAGAATTCTTAAAATTGGTGGTCAAATCACTTCATGTATTAAACTTTTTTAAAGGCAAGTTATTGGGAAATGTATTAACTAAACACCAATTTAATACGTTAACGTGCTGAAAATTCGAAATTTCGATGTTAGGCCTTCACGGACACACCTTCAAACTTTATTGAAAAATCTGTAAATCTGGTGTCCAAACTACTCAAATGCAATTTCGATAATACACTGTGTTATAGACATTAACATCAGTATAAACTACTTTAAAGCTGAAATGGTCCTTACATACTATTTTTTAAAGGAATAAATATCAAAAGTGAAAAAACGAGACAGCTTTACTTGCCTCTGAGAAAAATTTCGCTAACACTGCAAACGATGATCCGTTTCCTTGCCTTGTAAATAGATAAACACAATCGCCGGTAGGAGTCAGGCATCCCGGTGACGTCACTGAACGGGTTACCGGCTGATGATAAAGTCGGCAAAAACTCTTACTTCAAAGTCAATTAATTAAAAATTGAGTAAATGTATAGCAACACCACAGAATGATTTTTATACGTCTTGTGAGCACGTGGAAGCTACAATCGGGATTTAGGTTGAAAATTAATGAAGTTATGGAGATCTAAAGTGGGACCGCTACATCCATTAGCGCCAACTTAATGGTAAGTAACTTCTACGAATTTTACATCACTGGTCGTTTAGTGTATGTGCATTGCAAAAAGGCTTACGCCTATGTCGGCACCGTCGTGCGATTTCTGACTTGGGAACAGCAATGGCGGATTTAGAGGGGGGCCAAGGGGGCCATGCCACCCCCCCCCGTGAAATTATTCCAGATCCCATTTGGCTATTTGGGGGTGCGAATATCTGACGGACAAAATCCTGGCTAATACTCTGCCCTGGCCCCCCTAACTCAAAATCCTGGATCCGCCTTTGAACAGCTCTCCTTAATTGTGATTAGGAATTTTATTGTTACTGCTGTGTACGAGTGGAAAAGATGAGATATAATACAGACTTTGAAAATGAAAAATGAGAAATTCGACACTCACTGGGTGGCGCTAGTGAAACGGTTCCGTTCAAATGCAAAAAAGTTTTAATACAGGTAAGGAATATTATGAGAATGATTTTATGAGAGTAAAAGGCCTAATACAATTTTCGGCTTTAGCCATCTGAGAAGGGTGAAATGCAGGTTTAGCGACCTAAATTCTAAGCTTCAAATGCAACTTTTGAATATCGCCCGATGTAGACACTCTCCGTTAGAGGGTTGACAGTCTTCTCTCTTGTTTCCCCTAAAAAGTAAAAACGGCACGTCACGGCGTTTTCATCCCTTTTAAGTAAGGTTGTCGGGGAGGAGCCTAACTCAGCTGGTGGCAAAGGAAAATCATCGGTTTTAAAGCCGAAAATGCAATTTTGGGAATATTGTTGGGTTCGTCAGACTTCTTGAATGAAGTTGTTACGTTTGACTGGACCAATAAAACAACAAATTCCCTCGTGTTTGTAGGATTTTGTTACGATTCGCCAATTCTCCTCGTTGTTTCCTGACATGTTCGGAAATCGAGGCTGGTGACCAGTTAAATACCCTTGAAATACGCAGCCATTTAAAGTTGGATTTATCTCCGCGAGCAGAGCGTTAGACTGCAAATCACAGAGTGGAAACAGATATCAGAGAATCCTATTTCTCGTAGAAAATATCAATTTAATCCCTACTAAATTCTTTTGAAATAATAGTTGAACTGTAATCTCTTTCAACCCAAAGAATCTGAAACCAAACCCATCCCGGAGTATCGCGGCTATTTTTGTAGCCTGACATTATCCGTCGGAGTTGTTTCGTATCCGCACATGTGCTAACTTCATTAACAACGAAGAGATTTGTTCAAATAGACGATTACTTATCATAGCTTCGACCTAGTAAGCCTCAAAAGTCGAACGTGGTGTCATTTTCTATTAGTTCATGTAGTTTGCCCCTGATGTATACCCTTGCAAAAGTTTATTAATTATGTATCCCTGCTCATTCGACGGCATTCTCCCTTTTGAGAGTTAAATCGGATTTCATATGAAAACCTTAGTTCGATACCTTGCCGTATTAGTTCGAGGTGAACAACCCTAGTCAATCAGGATCTTCGAGTCATTGACCTTTAAACTACCTGACTATGATACGATCCTGCTGCTGACAACTAAAGTTGGTGTGGTTCCAAAATGGCGGCCTCCGGGTAGTTGTAATCAACAAATTCCAGCTAAATGTTCACATTATGCTTTTAATGAAACAATAAGTGTTTTAATTGTTTATTGAATAGTGTTCACTGTTTTACAATGTAAGTCAACTATTTTTTATTTTTTATTTTTACGAAATCGTGGTCTGGATCGAGCCATAGGCCACTTGTTTTCTCCAATACGCGTGTACTTTTCTCCTTTCCGGCTAACCAAAGGTTAGATACTAAGACCACTGTTCGGGCTTTTGAAGCTGTTCCAAAAAATAAAGAAAATGTGGTGCGTCGGGTTTGACGGCAGTTTTGTGGACTAAGTGGGAAGTAAATTGAGTCTACTCGGATACGCGAGTCCAGGTACCGTTCAGAAAAGTGCGAATTTTCAAAAATGTGGTTGGTAATGAGATTTTTAATCTAAATTTCTGTGATTTAGAGTGAAAGAGCAGTCATATTATGGTCTTCTTTTTTGCACCGAGGCAGTCGTGAATGTGTCATTTTGGGTAAAACAATGTCCAAAATTTCACTTTTTGTCATTTTTTGGCATCTAATTTTTTTACGTTGAACGTAGCAAGCTAAAAAGACATGATTCTATTGAATTTCTTCATCCACAGAGTGCACATTCTGCCAGTTATGCCGTTTTTCAGGTGTCTTGAGACAGTGTGCAAACAAGGGCTTTCATTAACCCAGGCCAGTGATAACGCCAAAATCAGCCACTCGAACTGTTGTCTAATCCTTAACCATAGTTCGTGGCGTGAACTCGGCCATCATTGGATGATTGAAACTCGCACATGCGCAGATATGAAACATCCCAAGGGGTAATTTGCTGCTATGAAAATACCCGAGGTGCTGCAGATGTTCCAATCCCATAAGTGAACCTTGAACTCGTTAGGTAATTAAATTGAAAGAGCTTTTCGTAGGGAAACTGGTGGTGAAACCCTCATACACCACCTATCAAATATACCGGGAAGTATTCAAGAAAGGGATGAGAAATGCTCCCTAACTTTCATCTGGCGTCCTGCAATTCGCCGCAAAAGTCACAAGACATCTGTCTAAGGAAATAGGGCTTAACCGAATAGTGACTCACTCAGTACTCTGCAATCAAAAACAAGGTTCAACCGGAAACGACTCAAAGAATTGGATAAACAAACAATAGAATTATTGTTTCTTGTGCGCATTTGTTAAGGATGAGATGATGTTCAAGTGGTTCGCATTGTAGGTAGTGAAAACACTAAACTCGGAAATCGCCATGTTTCAACATCGGTTATTATATCTCAGTAACCCGAAGAAGGACACGAAACCTTTGAGAAATGCCTTGAAGAAGCAGCGAATGGTCATGATGGAAATGCTTACGAAGATGAAGACACAGATGAAACCTTATTTGAAGGGGTAATTCATAATGGTTTTAAGAGGCTATGTATTTGGTAGGTTTGAAGTGTACTGTGGATAATTAATTACTTAAGCTGCAGATTAGAAATTTCCATAGTAGTTTGTAAATAAACTCATTTCTTCAGAAAGTAAAAATTAGTGATCATGATACATGCAGTGTGTGTCACCGTAGACACATTTTACGATTGTTATGTTATTAAAGAAAATGGACTCTGGAAAATAATAGTATTCATGACAAAGAGAAAAATGAACACTTATTTCATAGTTGTCGAGAATGGAAAACGGGACAACTGGATTGAAAAGCGGGATTTTGGGATAAAAAAGCGGGGTGTCTGGGTCTATGCCAAAATGCAAGGATGAAATGTTCGCCTCAAAACAAAATACGTCCCGACATCGTTTTGTCGAACGGGAGATGTTACACCAAAAAGCGCCTGACGGCGTTTTTTTGATTCTTTATGTCGAATGGGCAATTGCGGGTGCTTCAAAAAATCATGAAACTTTCCATTTTTCTTTTAGTCGAACGGGAAAATAGTGCTATGTAGCGCGGGAAATTATTGTAGTGTATGATAATATGTCAGCGTCGCCGTAAGTCAAAAGCGGTGCAATTTGATGGTGTGACGGGATGGCGAAAGTATTCACTGCTCAGAAATCAAATTAACCAAAAAAGAATCTCAGCAGCAGTTTAACATTGTGCTAATGAATTATTATAGAAACAATTGAAAACGGTAATAATTGATGTAAACACAAACACACACACTCACCCACGCAAATACGAGCAGTTTTTCGAAAGTCACGTAAATACACACGCTACTAGGAGCTAAACTTTTCATTTATAATTGCAAAACAAACTCTCATAAACCAAATGTCACTTCTTTCCGTATATTACTGTAACGTGATTTTAACTTCCAAAATTGTCTTGTCGAAAAACTGCTATCGTGTAGTTTAATAGGTTGTCGAAATTGGTTCTAAGATTGGAAAATGACCAATGTACTTGTCAGGTTTGTTGACTAATTTTGCCGGGAAATCGCTTGTTGTCTAAAATCGTAGCTCAAGTGTCTCGCTTGATGAACAAAAATGTCAAAATGAAAATGAAGTATTGAAATTAAGCTTGATTTAATAACTCCAACACTCGATCAAAACTGAGTCGAGCAGACAGTCGGAAATTCTCAGTGCAAACTCTCGCGGATAGTCTCGGTGTCGTAAGTTCTAATAATCGTACATTGGTCACGTGCAGCAGTTGGAATTCCAGGGCTAGAGTTCTATGTTGAGAGAGACCAGAAGCTTCAATCGTTCAAAAGGGCAATGTCCTGGGTGATCTCGTCTCGTCAAATATAAGCTTATATTCCAATTTTTAAGTCAAAATAAGGTAACATATACGTTTCTGCCAGTATAATTCCCAAGACAGATTGCACGATGCTCCACTGAAAATATGAACGGTCTCGCTCACTTTCAAACATGATAGTGGACAAGAAGGTTTACTTTTGTTAAATGAATGACACTTGGTCTTTTCATTTCATACCAAAGTAGAGTCTGCCGCCACCCGTTCACATTTTAAAAACAAGTAAAAGAAATAGCTTAATATGCACGCAGAGCGATAAGTGGTAAAGTGCTGTTTTAGCTTGGTACATGTTTTAAACAGCGTATACTGTATGGGTAAAGTTGTTCTTTGTCGCAATGTCATCTCCCTGAATATGTCGTAAACATTATCTTTCAGTCGTGAGACCAATGACGACATCTTCCGGCTATTTGTGACGTTCACTTCCCTGGCTCATTTACTTTCGAAATACCTCGTTCGGTGTTACACCTTGGCAACGGCATTTCCAATGACTCCGGAAATTGGCCGAATTTGCGGTAAGTTTGGCTGCTCAAGCTCGACAAGTAAATTAATAATTACATTTATTAGGTCGTTTCCCAGAAGTACTAACAAGGGAGCGTTCCATAGACCATTTTTGCGAGAAAAACGACCAGATTAGGAGAGTGAAAGACGAATGTTTCGCGAGTATGCTCGAGACCTGTCGTAACCTGGCAAAATGGCGGTCACATGATAGATTGGTGACGTTGTAAAGTTGAATTATGGTATATAATTAATCGATTGGAGAAGAGAGTCTACTGGTTTTGTTCCTTAAGCGAAGGTTTCTCTCCGCGTGTGCAGTAACTGATTGGTTTAAGAAACGCAGCCTTGATAATCACAAATGCAGTCCCAGAGTGCTTGAACAATTACGCACAGATTTCACCTGTTCTTCGTTAATCTGCGTAACCAAGAGTAGCACATATTAAAGAAGAGCGTTTTGTACGACAACTGATTCTTCTGCCCTCTGATGGAGAATACGCGGTAAAAATCGCCTCGTGTATGCATCTGTCTGGAACAGAGTTGCGTTTTTGAATTACATTACTTAGACGCAGTATGTAATAGGGTTGCGCACCCCTCCCCCCCCCCCACCTCCCAACAAAACGACCAGAAAAGTACTGGAAGCGAAGTCACTGACAGTTTATGACTTCAGCAGAGGGCCGAACTACTGTCGACCGAGGGAGAAATTGAAGGCGACTAAGGGGTGAAATTTTTATGGCGACACAGGAGGGCTCATTCTTCCAAATCCTTCCTACGACGCTTCGCTGTCACCATTTCTATTCCATAAACATGTGTAAGTCAATTTTCACAGGTTTTGTCACAATATGAGTCACTGGTTTGGTGTTTTTCACAGCAGTAGACGAGGATTCTAACAGCGACTCCACTGACCTGATCGCACACAATGACCAAAGCTCAGCATCCACTTCTTACCAACATTTCTCCGCTTTTGATCCCTTAAGAGAGATTGAACTCTCAGCAATACAAAGGTGAGTAGCTCTTTGTGTACGTACATGGTACCAAAACAAGGAAAATTTTGCAAAAAAGTTAGGCAATGGTGTAATTTGGTGCCAGTCTCAGGTCTCAATCTCCAACGCCACCTCTCGAGTCCTTTAGGGAGTTTCTATCTTTGGGTCAAACTACAGGCAGTATCCAAGCGAACATCTGCAGTGAGTCACTTTAGCTCGCTTTGCAGCCAGCATGCAGGTAGCAGGCAGTAGCACGCGCTTTGTCATTGGTTGATGTAACCTCGGCAGTCATTGGTTAGCCTTACAACAAAGTAAGAAAATGGCGGACTATGAACGATTTTTAGCCTTGTCATGCAAGTGACGTAGCAGCAACTATTTTGTTTAAGCAGTAGGCCTAATGTTTAGGAGGCACTGAACAGTTTTCACAGTGGTTTGCCTATCAGAACACACGTCAATGGACTCTTCACACGCTCTTCACTCTGTCAAAAACTGCATGCAAATAAAGAAAAGTTTCGAGTCATTTCACATCACAAGCCCTACAGATGAGCACAGAAACTTTATTCTCTTTTGTATTTTTTACCCTTTCACTCCCAAGCTAGACTAAGAAAATAATGGCAAAAATGCAAAATCGCCACTTTTCACCCCAAAACCACCACTTCCCTGCCGATGCTCGACTAAACCCAACATTAGATTCCGAAAGCAAATTTCCCACCGATTCAAAAATGTGATCCAAAAGTACTGTCAACCAACTACTTATTTGCAAATCTGGCTTGTTTGAGGGATACCCGAAATCGCGGCCAATTTCTCAGTTGCTACACAGCAATGCACAATTGCAACAGGGGACGCCACCATCTTGAAGTGTAGCTACAGCCGAGAAAGTGGTCTTTTTTCATTCTCAGCATGTTCACAAATACAAACGAACCACATTCACTTGGCCTCCATATAATACCTAACTAAAAATGCCCCCAAGCCTGGCCTACCCCTACATTTTAATAATTTGGGAGTGCAACTTGGTCCCGGCCGCAGTCTAACTGTTCAGTGCCACCTTAGCCGCGTGCTTGAAGCACATGCATGTACAATAAACACGCCGTCATCTGGCTGATTTAACTAGTGTGTTATTCACAAAGTATGAGTACAGGACAGCAACGTAAACAAAAGTCAGCGACAGTAGAAAGGATGCATTCCGAAAAGGCGCAACCACAATTTTCTGGGATTCACATTTCTTGAACACGAATTTTAAGTACCGATTTGTCTGTACAACAGACCACATTTACACTTCCTCCATCAGTCATGCCAGTTTGTTTGCGTAAAGCGCTGCCTGAGATTTCGGTCAGCCAATCATAAACGCTGGTGTAAAAAAAATTCCGAGGAAATATAAGTGATACCTGCGTGCTGGCTACCACCTAGCGGCACGCAGGAAACCAGCGAGTCACTTTAGTCGAACCATGACCTTTGACTCTGACTACGGCCCAGTCTTGCTGCAAACTTGGGTTGGTGTAGTTTAAAAGATGGCGTCCGCTGTATTTCGAAATACGTGTACGATTTCGTTGACGAGCATGTGATTTTCCTAGAATAAAAGAGGCAAAATGTGAACTTTTTCGCCGGGTCAAAAACTGTCAACTTCAAAGTAAGATAAAATCAAAACGAAGCTGTCTGTTAAATCAAAAATAACATCTTTTATACCACAATATTAGCGTCAAATGGCAGATACAACCGTGTAATAAAATAACCCATAAAGTTATGTCACTAGTGAGATAACAATTTGGCGGGAAACCGAGGACGGAGTCGAACCCGGGACCTTAGAAATTGCTGGTCGCCGACTTTACCAGTACACCATGTAGCGACTGACGTCATCAAGAGCGAAAATAGAATACTTAAATGAGCACGCGCAATAATCGCACGTTCAACAAACCGCATTGTACTGTACTTATACGCTAAGAAAAATAAGACAAATAATTTCCATAAAAATGATATCTTAATTCAGTGAATTTTTTCTCTCATGTCCTCTTACTTGTAAATCACCGATCTCCAGTTTGAATGCGGGTATCTTGTCGTCAGGATCTTTGACTTGAGAACTATATTCAGTTACNTTGGTAAACCTTAATTTATAAATTCAATTTATTTCTATTATATTTGAGTTTTCAATTGGTTTTGAGTAAAAGCATTATTTGACAAAAATAGCCCGGCTTTTCTTAAAAGGTCACGACCTCCGACCCCGGGCCTCTGACATAGAAAGTAGTTACAAAGCCCTGGAGAGTCAGAAAAGGTAAATCGATTCATTGCAATGTTTCTCGTTTAGTATGTGGTATAAATAGATTATTACATGTTCTCAGCCGTTATCCTCCTTATCTAGAGCCCTCGTGGATTTTGGAGAGTTATCGCCCTCGGGGCTATCGCCCCGAAATCTCCAAAATCCACTCGGGCTTTAGATAACGGGGGATAACGACTTCGCCATGTAATAATCTATATTGAACTCCATTCTGGCTACAGTATAAATGCAGATAACACGGTGTTTTAAACTAGTCTTATGTTAGTTTCGACTTTTGTGACCGTCCCAAAATTAAAGCTATAGTAAACGCGTGCTTTCTGTCAACAAACCAAGTTTTGATTTAGGCCATTTAAAACTATGAAAGTGGTCATAAATTGGTTAGTCAGGGCTTCAAAAGAACTGACACTTTGTTATTGTTTGAGGCTTGTGGCTGGGCTCTAATCTTTGTAATAGAAATTGAATTTGAAATTATTTTTGACATCTTTTGTTCTACTTTTATGCGAGCCCAAGTTAGATGGCTGTTAGCTTGTTCTGCTCAAGCACATTATCGCTTATTATGTTAAAGATGCATGGTCTCTTTAAATTGTGAATATGCAAATGTAGTACTAAGTAACAAACAATCCCGGGTCCTTCGATGTATCTGATTCCATCAGAGAGCAAGTTACCAATACAATCCCGCGAAAGTCTCCTTTTGGGAGACTATGAGTACGATACTATTTCATTGTTACCCTAGTGAAACAAGGCACAGTTTTTATTATTTGTTTATTTCACTATCAAATAATGATTGCTTAGTATTTGGAATTACTAGTGTTTTTGTGTGTTCACACATGTTTACGATTTATCTATATTCCTGGATACACTTGTACACACAGTTCTTTAGGAAGTCACTAGGTGGCGCTTGCTACAAATTTAAATATTTACGGTTTTAATGAAACATACCATCTTTAAGAAATCACTGCACAATACGAGTTTGGGGACATTAAAATAATGAAAACGCTACCAAATTTTAGACAGCAAAACCAAATATAAATCTCGACTCTTTAATTCATTTAAAAGTTAATTGAAACTACAAGGCACGTTTGCAACAACTTTAGACCGAACGCTAGCTGATACGCTTTTATTATGACCCATTGTTTCGTTCCACCTCCTTGCTCTCTCTCTCGAAGCCATTAGGTTGGATTTTATCCTGCAGTCACTCAGAAAGGAGCCGTGAGATGCCCTCTGGGAATCCTTGCGTGTTACCGTAAAATTCGTATAAGGCGTCGGCCACGCATGCGCATTCCAACGCTTATTGGCGCCCATGGCAAAAAAATTGAGACTATAGTAGCACATTCATGTGACAAGTTCCGCTTTTTCGTGTAAGCATTAGACGAGATATTACACGAAGTTTGATATACATAACATGTTTTGCAGAGATGTTGCCGAAATAGATGAACTATTGAATGACGTAGACGATCATATTTTGAAGCCTCCACGTAAGTCGTATTATTGTGACAGGATGTTTTGAAATTCCATCATGGTAATGATATAGACTAAATTCACTTATTTCCGTAGACCGCAACGCGAAATCAATGTTCCGCCTTGTAACTTCACGGGGTACAATTGATCGAGAAATTGGTAACGATGCAAGTACAGTAAACAATCAATTTTATGCATCCATGCAGTCAGTTAAAATAAGCGTAGAACCTGCTTAGTTTAGTAAATTCTAATCTTAAACGTATTCTCAATAACTGTAACGACAGAATCGTTTCTTTTATATGGTACTGAATTTAGTCTCGGTAGTTTTCTAGTGCACTAGTTTCTGTTGTAGAGACTGTGACAATATACGTTAGACGCCAACTAAGCAGTGTGGGAGCGTATAGGGGAGACAACACCCAAAAGGCTCACAACACTCCACAGGTTCACAACACTCCCACAGGCTTAGAATACCTCAAAAGTACAATACAGCCCAAACATCTTGTGACGTCATTAACGCTGATCAGATTATCGCGACATGGCATTGTCCTTGTGTTATTTATACTCAGGAAAATGTGACAAAAGTCATGAAACATATTCTGGTTGCGCTTAACAATCAGGGACCAGGGTCTAACATTGGTACTCGAATTAGAACTCAAGGTTATCGGTGACATTTGCCTTTACTTCGAGCTACAAACTAGGGTAAAACTAGAGATTTCGAGTTCTGACTTTGACGCTGGGGTCACCAAGGGCAAACTAGGATCGTACAGTCATCCACATAAACCATAATGTATTCGATCACAGAAAAATAGACGTAGAATACAAAGTGTCAACATTAATTCCAGTTCGAAAAGATTAGACCAGGGGCCCAGATGTTATTTTCAATGACTTATCCTCGCAACTGAAGCATTTGCGAATTCATTACTTTCTCTTTAGGTGTGTTTGGTAGAAATAACATAAATGAATTTTAAATGTTTTAGAGCCTGAAGACGACAGAATGGACAATGCACTGTTGTTTAGCTTTGTCAACTCACCGTGGATGAAGCGCGAGCGCAGGAGGTCGCAGCAAGACTACTTCCGGTGCTGTTTCGTCACTCCTCTGTACATGTAGTTCTAGGACGTAGATTGGAGTACCGTTTCGTTGGCCAACTCTCTTGCGAAAAAAGCGACATCACGCAAGACCACGCAAAATCACGCGAGTGAAAGGCGAGTGTTTCGCGAATACGCTTGAGACCGTAGCGTACGGCAGCAAAACGGCACTGGCGGCCCTAAAGAGATGGGCTGTAGGTGAGGTAGTCTCGCTTCCAGCCTCTTGTATCATGAGAGCCGGGTGAATAACTCTGACATCTGGTTCTACATTGGTCAACGGGTATATTTAAATCACCTGAACATAAAGAGCATGCTTTTACAACATTGTAATGTTAAATGACTCAAGTTAACCAGTTAAAAGGGGTGTAACTTGAGACATTTTCCAGATGCTAAACGAAGGGTTGTGATCACCGGCCTACTGCTCGCAGTGTCATTCAAACAGAATACTTTTATTTTGGTGTACACTACAGCCGTTTCTATTTTCTTATCTCATCAAGATTGACCAAAAAGGAACAGTCTACAGCTGAACGAACTAATGATTTTCCATCAAAAGAGAAATTCGTGCACCACTAAACAATGAATTATGGCGTTATTTGTTAATATCTACAGCTTGTTTTGGACAGGTATGGAACCTAATCCACTTCATTTCCGCATGCTGTTGTCATCAAAGCGAAGAGGGTCATTTGATAAGTAATTTTGTTGTGCAATAATATTTGATTACGATTAGTAATCGACCCGAGAAAAGGTATACGGAAAGTGCATCTCAGTAGGGCGACTTTTTCATGACCATTTTCCGTATGAAAGGATGTTTTTCCGATATAAACCCCTACAAAAGGGTGTATTCAAGATTTAATTCACTGCAAAAAGAATATACTTAAGGGAGTTTGGAATTCTATAAAAAGGTTCGTTTTCAAACTACAAAATTCAACAAACGTGTTTTAATATTATCTTTGTTTTTTTTAAACTGTGGTTTCGAAAGATGTACTCCCTCTTGACAACATGGCTTCTGCGCTTAAGCTTAAATGTGGTTAAAAGACAATTGTCCAAGAATCACCATGAAAGAATTAGATTTATGAAGTAACCTCCACAACAGAATTATTTTTTCATTGGACCATTTTATGAATGGGTCTCTCTTACTAGTCCAGTCCCTAATTAGGTTGGCATCCTTAATTTTCGGATGAACCCTGTCAACAGGATAATCGAGTGCCTCGGCGAAATCGAGTTGTTGTCGAACTGGAGCTTCTGCCGTTTACATGAAACTAGAATTCTTATTGCCGATTCGCGCGGACTCAACATTGACGTTCGTGCTAGATTTAACTTATCGACGAAGATCAAATAAACTGCCATGATAATGTCATTCTGCAATGCTCCTGGGTACAATTAGGCCTTCTTTCAAGTTTGCGACAAGTTTGAAATGCAGCCAATGAACTTCTGTGGGTGTTGCAAATTACCGGTATTATCCAATGTAACCTTAGAAAAATTTGAACTTCGTTAGTCAATTTAACCCATAAGTAAGTAGTGCAGTATCAGATAACCTTGTCTAAGTTTTTATGTGAATAGAGCTTCATCAATTCAGTCCAACGTATCAATTCAGAAGGAAAATCTAAATACACAACGACCCAATGATGTACTTTTTGGTACATGTATGTGTTTTGTTGCGGAGAGCCTGTTGCAACCACTGTTCATAGTGTTGTAGATAATTTGATGTTTGGTCGATAGGAGGCGCTGGTCCCCGTCCAGCTTTGCTGTTCTTCCTATAGCAGCAGCTGCTCATTAGTTTTGCTTTTGTTGAATCGTTACAAATATTACTGAGTTTTACAATTGATCACATTTATATTCCATTAAGACCGCTAGTATCCTGTATTGGGTCTTACTCTTACAGCCTTGCTAAGTTTTTAGTTAGGATCTTGACTCCTCTCTGTGATTCGAAGTGTTGTCTTAGAGACTCATTTGAGTTCGTCAATGACATTAAGGCTATGGAAAAGGCTTTGTATATGGTTAGCTTCGATGTTGTTGGCTTGTTTACGAATATTCCTGTAGACAGTACCGTAAACGTTTGCCTCGACAAAATTTTTACTAGTACTGACACTGTCTGTATTTTAACTAGATCAAAACTTCAGAAATTGCTCAGCATTGCTGTTAAAGAAAATCTTTTTATATTCAATGAGGAATACTTTGACCAATGTGACGGTGTTGCTATGGGGAGTCCTCTCGACCCTGTAGTGGCTAATGTCTGGATGGTCTAGAAGACCTGGCACTTAAAAACTGTCCTACTGATCTACCATTGTGTTACAAACGTTATGTTGATAACATTTTCCTAACTTCTAGTCATCACAGTCAGGCTAGACCACTTCTTGATTGGATGAACACCGTGGAATCAGAAGCAAACACATTGCATTAGTTTTCTCGATGCATTAATTCACCGTCAGAATGACTTACTATTTACATCAGTGTATAGAAAACCGACTTTCTAAGGTTTGTTCCTCAAGTGGGATAGTTTTGTTCCCATAAAGTAGTCACTGGTTTGATTAATCGGGCCTTTTAGATATGTAGCAATTCCGACTTGTTTAACCGTGAACTTGAGTTTTTAAGCAATCTTGTTTCAAAATGGATACCCAAAAACATTTATAGAATCTTTCACTGACAGGTTTTTACGCAACCAGTCTAAGACACCTGCGGGTGTTTGTAACGGGCCTGAATTGAAGAAAGCATTTCTCAATCTTCTATTTTTGGGTAACAGTAGGTTAAGAGAAGGCTTGGAGCTATTGCACCATGTTTGCAACTTGTAACAATCTTTAAACCTGTAAACAGACTTTTGTCATTGTCTAGACTAAAAACACCAATGAGTAATTGTCAAAGAAGTCATGTTGTGTACCACCTCATCTGTACTGAATGTGAGCAGTTTTACATTGGAATGACGAACAGGATTCTTAGCATCAGAGTCAAAGAACACTGTAAAGACACACACAGTGCTGTTCTCTACAATTCATTGACAACTGGTCACACTATAGACTACTCTGGTGCTCAGATCTTAGACAAGGATAATGCCATCATCAGGCACCTCCTAAAGGAGGCTATGCATACCGTTGAACCATGTTGAACGCCATCTCAATAGAAACATTGGATCATTTGAGCTCCAACTGTTTTGATTTCTGGTCTCTCCTCTCACAATGCATTTTGACGTGTACATGTACAGTCTGTTCTCCATCTGCGTCGCCTGATTGAATAATCTGAACTTTTGCCGTGAAAATGCTTTATAGTAAATCAACCGAAATGTCGGATCAGTGTGTCTTTGTTCACTTACGAGCTACTTTTAAAGTTCGTGCTCAGTTTTACAACAATCATAAATATTCAACAGTGGGAGCAAAGACGAAATTGTTGGCTACTAGGGGCCGGAACTAAAGTGAGCAGCAACCTCGGAGCACTTTACAATTAGCAATGTGGCAAACAGAGAATTGAAATGCGTTTCGACCGGAGGAGGGCTTTTTACAGTGAACGATGGGACTAAGGCTAGTTGGTCCCCCAGTGGCTATAACGTTGTTTACACAATTTTAGTTGAAAACCATCATTGATAGATTGAGGGAGTAGGCCATTTTGTGTTTAAGGGAGGGCCCAGTTCGAATGATTTTGTAACATGTCTTGTTATCAACTTTCATGGATTTTGTTTTCCGGGAACTGAAGATCTTGACCTTTTTGATAGCCTGTGCATGCTAACAAAATGTATTTTGTTAAAGTAAAAAGCAAAATTTCAGTAAACACCGACACTTCAATGAATGGTAGACCTACTTTAGGCGGCTTTAAACTGTATTCATTAACATGGTACTGAATCTACCACAAAGAATGCGGGCTGAACCAAGAAATGTATCGACAGTTCTCACTGAGATACTTATGTCAGACATCAATACGATTTTTGTCTGATATATTTAGAATAATGGTGTATATCAATAGGATTATGGTTGGCATTGATGAATTATGTACGATATTATTCGAGAACTTTATCAGACATCAATTATTTTATAAATAATAATCCGGATTTATATCAGACATTGTTCGGATTGAGGTCAGACATAATTTGGATTTATGTCAGACATAATTCCAATTTGTGTCACCTGTAAATCGGAATTATGTCACACTGCACCAACCATACACGAAAAGACATTTTCGTTAATGCGCCACCCATGAAAGCACTGTCTGCCGTGATAAATTTTCTTGCACCCGGCCGGCAAGCAAAGGCGTCCGCATTTCTTTAAACATTTTTTTTAAAACAATACGTGTAGAGATTTTTTATCGTAAAAAACACGTGCAATTAAATGACTTAACTGATTTTCATCCATTTAAGTAAATAGCTGCTTATAAAAGGTGGGCGCTATAGCCTTCCTTAGCCATCATGGCGCCACACCCTTATTTGATCTATGCACTTATATTTCCGAGCCTATCCCGCATCAACATTCAGGGGCCAGTGGCATAAATCAATTATCAGCGTTTTCTTTTCGCAATTTCTCGACGGAGCTGTTAGCGATACAGAGGTTGCACGAAGATGTACGTTTTTAAAAAATTCAAACTAAGAATACTATTTGTTTCTTTTGTTTCCACTACTGTTTTTTGTATATTTTGGAAGAGACAGATGAGCCGTTGGATGTCAAGCCTGGAAAGCGAAAAGATATGGCATGTGAAAAGAATTGTTGATCAACATGGAACCAAATTTTATCCTGGAGCAGTGAATAACTCTCTTGATTTGTTTCATCATTACCCACTTAATGTGGACTTGGATGACATGATTTACCACGTGCGGAATGGCCACAAGACTGACATTCGTCCAATCAACGTGGTCCACCAAGACATCCTTTTGCATCCTTCTTTCTGTGATGATAACCTTCCACTTTTTATGATTTATCTCATCAAGTCTACCTCGCCTGCCGCCGATCGCCGCCAGGCTATTCGCCAAACCTGGGGCAATGAAATCATTTTGCCTGGAATTAAAATAAAGCGAGTTTTTCTTGTCGCAAAATCCTCGTCTGACTCAACGGAGAAGTCCCTGAAGAAGGAACACGAAATTAACAACGATATACTACAATGGGATTTCTTCGACAGCTACGAAAAAACAACATTGAAATTTATATTGACTGTGCAGTGGGTTACAACGCATTGTGCTAACGTCAAGTATCTTGTTTTTGCCGATGACGATGTTCTGTTAAACCCATGGAACATCGCTGGGACACTGAGCTCAATTGCTATTGCTCAGATGAAAAGACTCTATTTGGGATGGTTCAAAGGTCTGTACATACCTCGTAGATCCAAAGACCCTACTGGTAAGCTCCTGGTCCTTTCCGCCGAGAAGTATCCCTTTTCCAAATTCCCTCCGCTTACTCCAGCTGGTACTTTCATTATCAATATACAGTTTGCAAAAGACTTGAATATTGCTATGGAATACGTGGATCCTGTTGATCACGACGATGTCTATTTAAGCTTTGTTGCGAGAAAGCTTCAAGTTCCACTCGTTAACACTGACGGCATTGTGTATCCCAGGGAGAGGAAAGAGTTTGTGAAAAAGCCAACGTCTATGGCCAAATGCGAGGACTGTTTGTCATTTTGCTTCGAACTGTCGCCTGTGAAAATAACATTGCTTTGGTCGAAAATGTCGAATCACTTCAGTGGACGAAAAGTACTCAAAGCGCATGATTTTTTTTCAATCACAAATTTTCAGCCCAATGACTTGAAGAAATTAATGCTGAGAAACTTCGAAACTGTTTTGTTGGTGTAAATTAGTATTGGTTTGGATATCCTGTACTCTTTGTTCATAATATATTTTTAATGTGGGCCGAAGACCTATTTACGTGAAATACATTTCCTCTTTAAGGTTGACAATCGTCAAAACACTCGTATTCATTGGCCAGTGACCACTGTTTGAGCGTGAAGACTACAAACTGAGCGAGCGGGATAGCAGACCACTCAGCCTTATGCCACTTCATAGTAAAATAACCATGGTTACGTTTCTACTTATAAATTCTTGATAAAAAATGCTTTCTACATCAACCAGGACATCTGCTGACGGGTTGAAGATATATTCGACAGTGTGGTGGCTCGTCGCATTTTGCTGTCACGTGCAGTTAGTCACATCTGGTTTAATTTGTTGATCAAGAGTATTTTTAGCTTCATGCGGGCCTGGTGAGGTAAGCTCTACCAGGACTAAAGGTTGATTTGTCATTGAGCTGAAAGAATAATTGATGTTATTAACTATATATTTTTATTACGATAAAAAACCAGGCTCGCAATTGAAAATAAAAATTATTTGACCATCAATTCTGCTTTCTTGGTTTTAATAATTACGTCTATTTCATGTGTTATATTTTTCAAATATCAATCTGGACCAAGTTGATTTTTAAAATTAAAACACCTAATTCTTTCATCCAAAGCATAACCTCGTCTTATAGAGCTCAATTTCAGNTGTGCCGGCCTTCTGAGAAGGAAACGGTTTCGCCGAGTGAGGTGAAAAATCTACCTGATCCCGATCACCATCAATAGCACCCCCGCCCTGTTGCAAGCGCTCATAGGCTCTGTCCCAAGTAGCATTTTGTGCTTTTTCAAATTGTCACCTCTGTAGTTACAGGTGATTTGAATCGTCGGAGAAATTTTCAATCACATGAGTGACTTGGGGAATTTTTAGGCCTCCTGGGGGGAAATTTGCGTGATTTTTTAATATTTTTGAGAGGGGAAAAGGGTCGATATTTGGCCCCTAAATCGATGGATTGAGGGCCCTGTCCTTTTTGGAAAGAAAAATGCATCACGTTTCAACCCGTAATCATGAAAACACAGCCTGGCCGGCAGTAGGGCCNGCGGTCAGCGCAACGATGCTCGGCAACCGAGATGCGACAAATGATCTAACTTTTCGAAAACATTTATAAATTTTACACGGACATATTTTCCTTCGTCGCGGCGTATGGCAAGGACTCAACACTTCAGAATCTCAACGTCCTTAGGGATTGTAAAACAGACAGTTGAGTGTCCGTATTTCTTCAAGCCGTTCGAGCAACGCGGAGTACAACTATGCCGATAAGCCAACAGAGCTATCGTAGCGAGCCTCGTTTTGGAACGCGCCTCCTGTCGGCGTGAATTAGATCTATAGCTGACGCCGTTGCATAAGTAACAAGCCAGAGTTGAACGGAGACAGTGATTAGAAATGGAGCCCTCCCGGTCTACTCAGCGACACTGGAATCTCGCTGTATTTACCCCCAATGCCGTAAACATCGGTCAGGCACATTTGTGCTGCCTCGTTTTCGTGCCATTGGAGTTTCTCACGTTATTTGTTGTTGTCTGAATCTTTACAAGTTTTCCTCGGTCGCAGTACTTTATTCGTCCTTCCAATGCTAATAAAGTAATACTGTTATGCTTTGGACTGCAACTCCTTCGTGAGAAAGATTGGTAAACTGGACAAATGCCCGTGGATGCGTGATGTGAAATTCTTCGCCTCCCCGACATCACTGAGAGACACGGAATGCGCCCGATTTCCAAGACGAGGTCACTCGCTTTCTTATCTCCATAACAATAGAGAGATCTATCGCCGTGTAATCCGGGACGGTCCTATTACCGGTCATTTACCAGTGCCTCCTCTCAGGTGACAACCACCAGTTGGTGTTTGACGACCACCATGTACCGCTCACAGGTGGCCACGTGACATGGAGATCTCCGCCGGTACCCCGACGGGCCTCAAAGCTATTTTCTCAAATATAACCAGGCCGCCTATAGGTGGCAATCTTTATTTCAATATAAATAAGTACTATGCACACAAGTCAACAAAGCACAAAACACTCTTTTTTGAAGGCATGATGCGCATATTTCACAACTGAGATGCAGGTTTATTTACTAGTTTATAGAATTCATGTCACAATTTTAATATACCTTAGTAATCCCGTAGTATGTCTCCCAAGGTCATCCCTGAGACAACATTTGGTGTATTTCCCCCTGGACCAAGTATAAAATCTCAGAATTTGTTATAAACAACTACAACATCCGGTTCCGGTGTAAATCTCAAATTCCTGAACCACGTTGTAATATATGTTGCATTTTTGAGTCAAACAGTTGCCGTAACCACGTGATCGGCGACATATCGACAAATTAACTTACATTTTCAATACAAACAATGTTTTAGAAGATTGGTCTTGCAACAAGACTCGATGCAGAGAAATGTGTCCCTGTATATTTATAACTTGATTTTACTAAAAATTTCTCACCGTTGAAATTCCAGTTTTCATAGCTATGTAATTTTTCGCTCTTGTTTTAAGAACCATTACTAACTAACTTCCACTTCAACCATCTTCAAACAAAAACAGATAAAAAGGTTCAAGGAGTAAAGAGGTTTTTAAACTTGTATTTGTAGGCCTAGAACATGCCACTAAATATAAATGTTTAGGGGTCTCTCTCATGAGAATTTAGATAATAAGACTACGGCAAAGGCGCTACCTGAATCCGCTGGCTGAGCACAAAGTGCCCCTGTCGGTAAATAGATGTCAGGAAACATGGGTTTAACATTTTTACCAAATGCTTTGACTGATCTGTTAACTCAGTCATGGGGTGCTGCTCTGAGGTTTGGGACAAAAAAACGTTTCTCACAATGTGACATTGCTCATGCTAGAGCTTTATGGCTTTTCATAAGAGTACATAAACATGCAGCCAATGCAATACAATACGAGACACCGGCTGGGAAACAGCAGTTGTTCCCAAACCCCGCTGCCTTTTATTGATCTCAAACATTATCTAATTTGAATATATTTATTTCCTTGTTGTACAAAAGGCGTTCAGCCTACACGCCTAATTACACAGTACATTATAAAAACTCACGTACTTACATCGTCTTTTCTGATACCAGATGCTAACAAATACTGCATAAATTTACACAATTCAGCATTATCTAAGGTAATTTCACAGTTCATAAAGTGGACACTTAATCAGAAATGGTATTCGCCTTCTACAACGTATGGGACACAAACAGTACAGAATCTATTATCTCTGAGGATTTTCAAATGTCTTTCTCTTTCTATTTGTAAGTTATGATTTGAACTTCTAAATCTCTCTAAAGCCTTTAGATATTTTTTGGTTTTACACCTGTGACGTACTTCTTCATAAGTAATTGATGTTTGCATAATCTGTAAGAATCTAATTGACTGACATTCAACGATTACTCATACCACTGCTGCCCACTAATGTCTAAATTTCGTTGTTTCAACTCCCCAACCGACCGACTTTCTCAACCGACACCAAATCCATACTCAAACAGTAACTGCTTCACGCATAATGTCCAACAGCAGGAGACATTTCGCTCAGCCAAATTGCACAATATCGATTTGTTATAACAGATTTGTATAATATACGTGTTCAATGCCAACATTAAGCAATTTTAACCAGTACTTAATAATTAACGAAAATTTTAATGTTAGCCTGGTGTGTCTTCCTTGTTCTCCCCTGGACGCTAAGTGAGTGGTATTTTGCCCAGGGCCCAGTGAGAATACACAGAACTTGTTGCGTAAATTTTCCGCGTCAGCGGCTGGATAAAAAACCCAAAATATCTGACCCATATTGCAATACTGGTTTAATTTCACTGTCAAAATGTGCAGTCTAGTGATTACAGGCACCTCTTCAAACGGGCACATGTAACAGACCGCTATTTAAAACGACCTATTATGATTAATAAGCAAGGTTCCTTATGGTAATATAGATGGCCCCACCTGAAGGCAGCCAACAAGCTAGAAGGCCCCGCTCTTGGTTATTTTCGAGCGAGGAACCTACATTTATTTAGAAGTCCACTTCTGAGGCTCGAAATGAATTTTTGGTTATGTAATTTTAATAAGAGTAAGTCATTCAAAATAATAGGCGGTTAATGGTGTTTTTCACTGTGAATAAGGCTTTGGATGCTTGGTCTTTAATTTTTTGCGTCTTTATCCACACATTCTTAACAGTAGAATGCATACCGAGTTACTAGCTTCTCAAGTGGCCGCCTTTTCGAAAAAACAAAACTTTCGATTTGGTCATATTAATGACTAACTTCTAATATTCAGATAATTTTATAGTTACTGACCTTTTCAAATTCAATGCTGTATTTGCAAGTATTACAATATCGTCATCTGACAGAAAACAGCACGTATTTAAAAGTGACTCACTGATACACTGATACACCTCGTGTCGAATTATCTGCTTGTAGCTCATGCTCGGTTATTGATAAACGAAAAAAATAAAAAGGGAGACAATTGACACCCGTGAAGAACTCCTAATTGACACTCAAAATAATCCGTATTCTCCCCGTCTTGGTTCGAGGAAACACATGGTTTAACGCTTTTATACAGTTCTAGTAAGATTAGTATAATTTGGTAGCAGCCTTTCCATGACACAGACTTGGTCGCAGTTTCGACTGTACTTTTTGTTAGACAGCTTAATATATACTTGCTCGTAGTCTCTATTCAATCTCATTTCTTCGGGCTTGCAGTTATGAAGCAAAACACCAAGAGATATAAAGTACAAACAAGTTAATATAGTTGCTGTATTTCGAGACGACATGTCTCGTCATCAGGTAATAGGTGAAACGAAGCGAAATAAACATCAGGTAGAGGGGCAAACAAGCACAGAGTGTGAATGTATCACACAATAGGAAGTCTGCAAGTATACCGAAACAGAGCCAACATGCATTTTATAAGATTGAATGTGATAACTGTAAGGAATTCTACATCGGACTCACACAGAGAAGCCTATTGTGACAGAGTGAGATAACATCACACCTCAGACAAAAGCAACGTCTACAAGCATTGTGTTAGCAACAAGCACCAAGCCAATTCAGTCAGTATATAGGTAGAGAACCTATCCAGGAATTACTGTACAATAAAAAGTCATTGGCCATGCAGGACCAGCATGCTGCTGGTTCTCTGAATAACACGCAGAGCTCAGTGACTTTACAGCTGTGGCAATACCGATTACAATGCCCTGTATTTCTTGCTACAGTCATTTCACCGAAGTAACCTGACTGGTATGTCGACACTTGATGATGTCTTATTGTTTATAGCCTGATGATGGCTAATGATTAGACGAAACGTCGAATCAGTATGAACGTTTTTATTTGTGCGGCGATTGTCCGTTTGTTTAATCTTGCGTCTACTGACCGCNGAATGTATCACACAATAGGAAGTCTGCAAGTATACCGAAACAGAGCCAACATGCATTTTATAAGATTGAATGTGATAACTGTAAGGAATTCTACATCGGACTCACACAGAGAAGCCTATTGTGACAGAGTGAGATAACATCACACCTCAGACAAAAGCAACGTCTACAAGCATTGTGTTAGCAACAAGCACCAAGCCAATTCAGTCAGTATATAGGTAGAGAACCTATCCAGGAATTACTGTACAATAAAAAGTCATTGGCCATGCAGGACCAGCATGCTGCTGGTTCTCTGAATAACACGCAGAGCTCAGTGACTTTACAGCTGTGGCAATGACCGATTACAATGCCCTGTATTTCTTGCTACACTCATTTCACCGAAGTAACCTGACTGGTATGTCGACACTTGATGATGTCTTATTGTTTATAGCCTGATGATGGCTAATGATTAGACGAAACGTCGAATCAGTATGAACGTTTTTACTTGTGCGGCGATTGTCCGTTTGTTTAATCTTGCGTCTACTGACCGCACGCCCGAAGTGCATTGTTCTTGTGAGACCTGGCGTACGTTCAGTAACGGTTAGGACCTACGCTAGGACTTAGCTAAAATCTAGCTAAAGTCACGTGTTCTCAGTTAAAATACATGGCAATATCTCACGTAATCTCGCGAAATCTTGCTTTTTAGTGAGGTCCTAGCGTTATTGAACGGGAGGCTGCCTCCCGTTCAGTAACGCTAGGACCTCGCTAAAAAGCAAGAGTTGGCGAGATTACATGAGATATTGCCGTGTTATTTTAAATGAGAACACGTGACTTTAGCTAGGTCCTATCGTAGGTCCTAGCGTTACTGAACGCACGCCTGGAGAGCCGTCCTTGCCTAGTTTCATGCAGAAAAGCAAAAACTTGCAAGACATCGCCAAATTAAGCGAGTGTTTCGCAAGTATTATTGGGAGGTTAGTAAAGTCTGCCAAAATGGCAGCCAGTAAATTGATTAGTCGATGAGGTCAAAATGTTGAATTGTGAGTTTGAATTCACTGTTTCCGTTACATAAGCGAAGATTTTTTGCCCCAAGGGTATGATAATTTCTTGGCTCTACGAAACGCAGCCCCTGTATACAGAGCACAAGCTTTGCACTTCATAACGTCTCTTGTTTCCGTTTATGCAAAGGGAAATGCTTGTCCACATGGAAACCAGCGCTCAACACAACAATTTCTTCCATTGCATAGTTTAATACTCATAATTTCGTTTCTTCACTCACTGTCCACACGTTTCCGTTGACGTCCAGTGCTTTTTTAGCTGTCGTCATCTTCCTAGACTTTTTATACCTGTCCCCGACGATGCATCCGGTAACCTGCATGGCAATCAACAGAGCACACAAGCCCGCTACAGACACCAGCACTATGTACATCAAGTAAATAGGTCCCCTATTTTGTATTAAATAACCAGTCAGTGGTTGAACGATGAAGGTTCCAATAGACCCACCAATACCAGACATGGACGCAACAAAACCGGTGACTTTCATGTAGCGATCAACCCATGCAATCCCCGCTGGCCAAATTGGAGCGAGGAAAAACGACACAGACAAACTGAGCGACCATAGATACACTTTTCCTTCGAGACTGTAGAAAACTAGTAGAATTAGGAAGCCCAGAACAGCGTAAGAAGAAATAAATAAAATTGGTTGAATGGGTGACTTCAGACGGACTAAGGCGGATAAGGCTCGACCAAGGACTTGCGCGAAGGAATACATGGAGTCCAGCAATGCTGCTTCCGTTTTGTCGAAATCGAGGTTACTTTTGGCAGCAAAAGTAAAAATGAATGTCTGCAAGGGTGTATATGCCCCTACAAGCAGTGTGTAAAATAAAACAATATACACTAACATTGCAACACCAAATAACACATTCCCTTGAGCGTTTTCTTTAAAAGAACCAGTCCTTTCTGACTTATGAGTTTTAGGAGAGTTCATTTCTGAATCCCTGCAAGACCTTCTGCAATGAAGAACGGTGAACATGACAGCCAGAATCAAGTACAGTCCTCCGATGATGCCATAGGGTATTTCAATTCTTGATTCTGTGGAGTTTTGTTCTGTAGAATTAATTGCACGGTCACTGGTGATATTGGGTGTGGTCTCATTTCCTGTCGTTGGCAAAGACGCTATGAATGGACTCGCGGATATGGGAGCCACCATCAAACCGACGGCGAAGGTCATGTGAGAAGCAAACAACACCGGATTGGCCGATTCACCCCACAGTGTCAATTGCATCACGTCACCAACTAGAATTGTAAAAATTGTTCCATTTTTGATACAGAAACTATAGAGACAATCAATTTAGTCTGAAATGTGACTCTCGGCTCATACGAACATATATTTAACCCTTCTAGAATTCGCATAATCTTTTCTTTCAAGTAACCAAGACGTCATTTTTTTCGTAAGACTTCAAGCGCATACTTCATGAATGCCAACGTGAAGCGTGCCATACCGTTCTTAAATTTTTCTTTCAGTTTAAAACATGGTTACACTGTTCGTATGTATAACATTCACAAACAATTGAAGTAAGATCTTTTGAAACAAATTAGAAAAAATTATGTTGTGTGCACTTAATTACGTTTCTAATGACGTACACACGAGATCAGCCTGCAGCCAATCAGAGCCTTAAAGACAAACAAAACCTGTCTGAAGGAAAATTTATTTTCTGCCGATATACGCAAAATAAATGTTTTCTATGCCATTATTTAGCATTCACTTACTTGTAATGTGCATTCCTTGAGCAATTCCTTGAAGACAAAACCCAGCACCTAGAACAAGTGGGCTGCCCTCTAGTGGCTTGACAAAACACGACGCGGCTCCCACAGTCAACGCAACGACCAACATCAAATTGTCGTTGACTGGCCATTTATCCACGAGTAACCCGGATGCGAAGGCAGCGAGAAGTGCAGCTATACTGGCCAATGACAACAGCTGAAAACACGGTAATGATTTGCGTTGTGAAAGATGAATGTTCTTACAATTTAGTGCCATGCAATGTATTGCCCGGAGTTCTGAAGCGCGAACATGATGGCGATTTTTTTAAGAAAAATGCAATCCTATCACAATACAATTTCGTTTATGAGATAAACTTAGCAGAAGCCTTTCATCATTTGCTGTAGTGCTATCGGTGGATTTTTTTTACCTTTTTTCCTGTTCGGGGTTAAGAAGATGGCAAGAAAGTTAAGAATTCAACTGGTGTCTTGAAAGACCGTGACGACACTATGGGCGCGCGCAGAGAAATCGGTAGATGAGGTCTTAGACCAGTGTCATAATTACCGCCAACCTCATGCTAGATAAACTTTTGAGGCCTGGATTTTATTCAAGTTAAAAAAAATAAAAAGACGATGCTGACGACCATCGTCTAGGTTGCGGCCGCTTGGGCTTGTTTTGCAAGTTGACACGCAAGGTTATTACGTAATGATTACGCTAGGGAAAAAGTATTGGAAACAGCGGATCACGAGCAAAATGACCGCAGCTTCATGAGTGATTATATAATTGAATGTTGAATTACGAGAGAAAACTCGCCATTTCAGCTCCATGAAACTTTAGCTCTCGAGCACCCTTTCCCGGTGCTACACGGTTTCTCATCGGTTAACCGAACGAGATAACATTCAACATTCCGACTGGTTGATTTTGAGCCGAAAAGCATCAGTATACCCCTCTATCTATTGAGAAATGCCTTTGTGGCTTGTGGTTGCTGCAAACATAAGAACTGACTAAATCGACTCATTCTTTACAAGTTCTCGTTTTTTGACACACGCAAAACTGCAAGGCGTTAAATAAAACAGCAAAATGATTCTCTATACGTCTCAGGCATATTACCGAACCATATGTCTACGACAAACGTCCAAATCAAAAGATCGTCTACCATGGAATTCTGTGTGTCGTTTATCATCATTGCACAGGGCCTCATTTCCATATAGGTGCTGCTTTTATAGCGAGTATATTTCTAACTAAAATGACGCGTGAAAGTTAGCATTTCAGAAGGCTCCCCATAGTTTTAAAAAAGATAAATTCAAAAGATACAATACAAGGACACAAGTAGCACAATCATTGCAATATCATGTGACCAAGGTAAGCAACTAGAAACCACAAGTCCTTACTTGTGAAACTCCGGAGATGTCAACACGCGAGCGCGTGCTCAGGTCAAAGATGGTGGTTCCCGTTATGTTAATGGCTAGTCCCTGCAAAAAACAATAGATGCCTATGTGTTATTAAACTGTTTCACTTTTTCCAAAACCTGTTTGTTGTGCCACATCCGTGAAATCGCAGCTAAAATCCCATTTTAAACGATACAACAACAAACAACAAAAACAAAACAACAGCTACGCGGAGCGCTGAAATGCACCGCTAACCGTGGTGTGCTTCTAGGGGTGTTTATTTGGAACATAGAAATGGCCATTAGATGACGCAAAATACGTCGAATACATCCGAAAATTGGTATTTGTCATCAAAGCTATTTGCAAAATTTCATAAAAATCCGTAAAAGAACTTCTGCGAAATCGACGAAAACGAGAAAAATGAAATTGCCACTAGGGGGCTATAGGCGAAAAAAACATAACTGCCATTAAGAGGCGTCGGAAAATCATCATCAGACTTCCTCTTCACATTAGGAACATACATGCCAATGTCCCCAGCCATCCTTAGAGTGGTTTGGTTTACAGAGGGGCAGACGCCAAATATCAAGACTCGAAAACAGTAAAAATGGCCTCTAGGTGCCGCAAAATACCACGAATCAAACTGAACACCGAAGGATAGCATCAGCTCACTAATACTAAATCCGTTGGGGACCTTTGAAGATACATTAAAATTGCCACTAGGGAGCACACTGGTAGTCCGGTCCATCCGAAAGTCGTCGTCGTTTGTTGTCAAATTCATATAAATACACTTGCTAAATTTAATAAAGATCCTGCAAAGGTTTTAGGAAATACAGCCATGAGCGTAAAAGAAAAATGACACTAGGAGGTGCCAAAGATGTCGAGGTCGTAAGAAAATCATCGTCAGTCGTCCTCTTTACATTAGAAACATACTTGCCAATTTGCACAATCATTCTCATAGTGCTTTGGCTGAAAGAGGGGCAGATGCCAAAAACAGACTCGAAAACAGTAAAAATGGACACTACGTGACGCAAAATGCCTCCAAGTCAAGCGAAAACCGAATTATAATGTCATCTCTCTATTACATGCCAATCTGCCAAATTTTATAAAAATCTGTCGACAAACGTTGATTGCTTTGAAGATACAGAGATGAACGTAAGAAACTAAAATTACTATCTGTAGTCTGATCCGTCCGAAAATCGTCGTCCTCTGTTGTTAACTTCATATAAATACACCAGCAATATTCAATAAAAATCTATTGGGCGCAAAACAAACAAACCTGCCACTAGGAGGTACCACAGTAGTCGAAGTCGTCGGAAAATCATTGCCAGCTGCCCTCTTGACAGTAAGAACATATGTGCCTGTTTTCATCGTCCGTTGTCAACATCATATAAATACACTTGCTAAATTTAGTAAAGATTCTACAAACGGTTTAGGACGAGATACAGACATGGACGCAAAAAAAAACTACCACTATATAGAGGGCACCACAGTAGTCGAAATCGCGGAAAATCATCGTCAGCCCGGTCCTCTTCACAATCTTCCTTGAGCGGTTTCATTGATAGAAGGGTGGACGCCAAAAACAGACTCGAAGACAGTAAAAATGGCCACTAGGTGGCGCAAGGTACCTCGAATCCGTCCGAAAACGGTAGTATGACATCATGTCACTAATAGATGCCAACCTGACAAATTTTATGAAAATCCGTTGAGAACCTCCGAAGATACAGAGGTAAGTGTAAAAAGCTAAAATTGCCCCTCGGGGTTACACCGGTAGTCGGAGAGGTCCAACGTTCATCGTCGTCCGTCATCAGCTTCATAGGAACACATCTGCCAAATCTCATCAAGATCCTGCGAGGAGTTTAGGAGCTACTGCTGCGGACGCCAGACGCTGGACGACGGACGCCCGGACACCGGACGACGTACGCCGCAATATTCGACCACATATAAGTATGTGGGCGCATAACAACCAAAAAGTTTATTTTCAAAACTCACAGGGCCATTTGCCCACAGTTTTAAACTTTACACTTATCACAGTTTATAGGCAGTAGAAGTTCCCTGCTTTCGAATACGACCAGAAAAGAACGTCAATGTGCCGTTTTCAGGGCCTGCGTATACGTCTTTCTCAAAAAGAGCAGTTGTGTCACTCTTACTACTATCTAGATCCGCCAATATGCCGTTTTTGGGGCTTACGTATACAACATAATCGAAAAGTGTAGTTGGGGCACTCGCACTACTTTCTAGATCCGCCAATGTACTTTGCTAAATACTTGTAATCCATTAAAGTTTTGAAAGGACATGGAACCACTTCCAGTACGTGCTGTTGGACATTTTCCCTCGGGACTCAGCACACATACAAGGTACACACTGCATGAGATTGTTCATAATCGGATCATTATGCTATAGGCATTATCTTTGTGGATGGTTTCCGTGGGCTGCATGTGGTCATCAACTGGCTAAGTTGTCCGCCGATTGGCGTTTGTTCGGGAAGAAGACGAAGAAATAGAAAAGGAGGAGAAGAAGAGCGAGAAGAAGATAACGAAGAAAAAGAGAAAGGAGAAGAAGAAACGGAGGAAGAAGGGAATAAAAAAGCGAAAAAGGAAGAGAAAGAGGAATGGAAGAGGAATAGAAAGTGAGGAGAAAGAAAACGGATTTAAGGAAAAGAAGATAGAGGAAGAGGAGCAACAAGAGAAATAAAAAGATGAAGAATATGTTCCCTCTGATAAACGCTATTTCATCTCAATGATACTACATTCCAGTCAACTAAGCATGTGACCTAGGTTAAGAGGTATCCGTTTTTAGTTAAACGTGCCTTCCAGTTTCTAAAGCTTATCACGTGACAGTGCTAATGGCGAGGACTCTCAGTTGTCAACCAATTCTACAAGCCGATGTTAAACTTCGAAAACCTAACTTTCAATTAACGCCAGTTACTAATACGACGTTGATCTCAATTTATTTGATGTCCTCAATTATAATCTCGGCTTGGGAATAGCTGAAAGTTTGTTATTGCTTAAGAGTAATTTAGACAAGGTTGTGTTGACCCGGCAGGTCATTCTCTGCATGATCTCAAACAATAACGAACTATCAGCTAATCCTAAGCTTAGAAATGACTCCTAATCTTAGTAAGGGACAGATTGAATTAGGTTTTAGTAACGATAAGTAGCCTAAACTAAAAGTTCTTTTTTGACCGAAAGGGAGTTTATTGTAGCTTTAGAGAAATACTTCGTGAATATTTATGCAAACACATCTGAAAAAACAATGAAATGTTGCATCATACGTTGTCCACCTGCGTCTACCTATGAGAAAGCTCAATGCGTCGTCAACGTTTCATATGTCTAGGGGTTCACGTTTCAAAATTTGCTTCGTTTCGTATTTTTTCATTACCAGAACAAAGAACGAAGATAAAACCAAGCCTGTCTTAAAGTTCCTCAGTCGTCTGCCGGTGAGGTCACCAGCATGAAGCACCGTCGTCTGCTGGTCAGCCATTCCTTTTCAACGTGTTCCTTAGAATTTCCCTGGACTGTCGTCTTTGGATATGTTAGTCTACATATAAGCGTAATCAGTGTCTAAGAGGTCGGGTTTAAGAAGATAAGGGCTCAAGAATCATGGGATTGATGGTTTATCAATGAACAAGGGTGCGTGCAATTAAAGGTTATGTAGGACCTTTGAAAAACGACCCCCAAATTTGGCAAAATGGCAGATCTGATTCATGTGAATCTTTCAAATACTGATCTAAAAACTGTTAAGAATTGTGTTTTTCCAATTTCGCATAAAGGGCTATCAACAATAGGACTTTTATGATTTTCAGGAAACAAATCAACTTTGGCATAAAACGAAAACCAAATAATAATAAAGAAAACTGTTACAGAGTTTTTGAGATTTCATTTTGTACATTTGTATCAAATAAAATTTGTTCATGTTATTGATACCATTGTTTTGCTATGAATGTACCTTTCGCTTTTGGTAAATTTACTGAAAAGACGTAGTCACGTGATCCAACTAAAACCAGATTGGTATAAAGTCAACAAATCAATTTCTACAGGCTTTCTGTTTCCAGAAAATATGTACTTTTAGTGAGTTAAAATCTATGGTTTTGTATATATTTGACTAATTACGCTGACAAGTCGATAAGGTTCTACGCAACCTTAAACATGTTTTGACTGGGGGAGCTTGTTAATGAAGACCAGGGTTCATGACCCCGCCGAGCCCCCAGAGGCTGCACTAGTATTAATCTTGTTTCGCCTTTGACATCTTTCGGCTTATGGATAAGGTGAAGGACTTATAATTGGTCTCTATGAGACAGGATGCAGCCAGTGTGAACGATTTGATTCCAAATCCCGTAAAACCGCCATGGTTGAATATTTTCCACACATCTATTGGTTCTCAGGGTAGATGCTTTTGTTTCAACAAACATGATAAGAATTTGGGTTATTGGTGAATGTAAAAGTTTTGCTACAGGAATTAATAGACGACTAGCAGAAAACTTTTGACCCTCCGCATGAACACACCTTGGAATGACACCCAAATTTATGAAAGAATTGGTTAGCACGGAGGCGGGGGGCGGGTGAAGACTTTCACAGTTTAAGTTTCGTTTTTCATCATCAGATATGTTAATGAATATAACCTTGAAAACCGTCTCAATTTCTAAGCTTGAACTGTATGAAGAGGCAGCATACAATACTACCTCTTGATGAATAATGTTTTTAGAAAAAAAAAATGTGTAGCGGGGACTTTTCGAATTTCAAATGCTTGAAGAAGTATCTAGTCACACGGAAAAAATGAAGTTGCTCCTCTCACATGGTTACAGGAAGAGCACAGTGGATCTAAGGTCCACGGCCGAAGCGCGCGACTGTTGTGTCAGGTTAATTTGTCTTTCACACCACGAACGCAGCGATAGGAATACCGAGGCGTCACAACCTTTGACAACGCCGCGCTTTCTAGCAGTTTCGGGGATTATTCGCTACAACTTCACACGGAGCATCTCGCTGAGGATTCGAAATATCTACCATGCGATAGATTTTCCAGACGTTTGCAACCCCATTGTAAGTCTCGGTTACACTTTCGGCCACTAATAATATAATTCAACCCTTCCAAAGTGGCCTTTGGTCTAATTAGTGGCTTGCCACGCATGCTCAGTGAAGGAGGGAACACTCCGGATTCGGAATTTCCGATTGAAGTTAGGACTATACGATAACAAGCCTTCACGGGACTACAATAGCAGAATAAATCAGCGATATGACATCGAAATTATCAACCTTGTATAAACATGGTTGTTGATTAGGGGTTCGCATCTTTAGTATGAAGAATGTGACCTTGCTTTCCGCTGTACGTAATTCTAGAGATTGTTTTCAGATGCATTCTGTGGCGTCCTCAGTGTCCTAGCTTAGGGTCCATTGGTCACGAGATGAACATCCTACCTTTTGTTACATAGTGACACTCAGTATGTGGGATATATCAACATGCCTGTAATAGTCACCTGCAGGTGGCCAGCATTTTTGGGAACCAGTTTTCTACACTGAATAACAGGCATCAGAGTCGGGTTATCAAAAGCCCGGGCCCCTGTAAGTCACTGCAAAGTTAGACATGCGTATTGGATAAAAAATATCTAGCGTACCGCGAGATGCCGCACAATACGCATTCACACTTATTCACTTGTTTACACCCACGGCTGATACTTTAACCATGCACGGGGCGTGCCGCTCAGATTCACTGGTTGGCACGTTTTCCTCTTAAAATTCCCTACAAAAGGTTAACCTAATGAGTTAGGACCTGCCTTTTTCAAAACATTTCGGCCGCTCAGCTGGGTAGGTTATTCACGACTAATCCCTGCGAAAGGGTGCCATTTCGTTTAGAATTCCCCACGAAACGAACTCTACAAAATGACCCATCAATTTTGCAACAGGACTCTAATCCAAAGGGTTGCTTGTTGAATTTCAATATTTTAGTACATAATCATTCAGGGGTAAGTTGTGAGAAGCACCCTCTGCTAAAGGCTAACTTTTTCCATGTAAGCTAACAATAAATGAGTACTTATTGTTTAACAGGGTGGGTCTCTTAATTTCTCAAAAATAACAGAGTACCTCCCGGGTTGCAGGAGAGCTTCCAAACGTGCTGTGCGCAAATAGAATCAAAATAATTAATTCTCATCACGTGACGTATAATCTTTTGACCACGCGCTGATTTACAAAGATCAATAATTGATTTTGTTTTTCTTGGAATAAAAATAACGTTTCGCCGAAAGTGACATGTAGGGGGAGAGCAAGAGATATAAGTTCACTAAGCCAAGTAATCTAATTTTCGCTCAAGGACATTCTTACAATAAATTTGCCCTTTACAATCAACATTTTGTTGACAGGTCAAATTGTTTGGTGCCTTGTACTCTTCTTGCTGTCAAAACAAAAAGCATTTGAAAAAAAAAATACCCGAAAAACATTCCTTACTACATTTAAATTGACGTAGGTCTGAATTGAAACAAAGGAAAAAACGAAAGCTTGTCTTAGAGAATGTGGACGCATTTCGTCAGGCATGCGCAGTCGGCGTAAGTCTGTGTGGATAAGGAACACGCTCGGCAAGCGCCCTCCATATACGCAGCTTTTGGCAGCAAGGAAAAATAGTGTTTGGAAATGCAAATACAATTCATACGCGTATTTTGTTATTTGTACACTAGATACACACATAAGTCAAACTCATTAAAATGAGATTTTCAGCTCACCGCTGCGTAATGAAAACGTTATAAGGAACTCATCAGGATTTTTGTACGCAAAACTGTGTAAGGACCCTTGGCAAAGACGGAGGTAACTTCAATTTCAATCTGCACACAATTACAACACGTGGTTTGTGAAAGAGGTGTTTGGGTATGAGTATGAAAACTATGAATTTGGCGTCAGTTACAAAATTTTTCTATAATAAAAAGCAGTGTCACGTTCGCAATAACGTGCCTACGACGGTCTTATCTACTACCGATGATGAAACGGGGCTATTTGTAGTGAATAAGAATGAAATGACTGTTTAACGTACAAACTGTCTCCGTTGTCGCACAAGCAAAATTCAGTTTCGAGACTCCCAGTATGCTTAGAGCCCCAAAAAACAAGAGGCTGGGATTTATGAAACTTTCAGATGCCACGTTCAGGCTGGTCCGCGTAGACTTCTTGCAGGTTACGACCCCAAGAGGCCAGCACTTCCAAAAATACATTTCGCTAGGGCAGAACAAAGTCTTCTCAGTCATTTGGCTGGTACGCGTTTGCTAAAATTACATCCCGTCGAATTACACGTCGGCTTTCTAGTCTCAGAACATTGGTTTCACGATTTTCCTTGCAGTGATAGGATTCTGTTTCCGTAACTCACTGACAAGGCCATCGAAACCATCAGTGACTCATGAAAATGCTTTAGAGTTTAATGGGGTGGGCCAACCATAAAATTGAGAAATCGAAAATGGCGCAGGTACGCCTTCCTGTGGCTTGAACTGCCGGCTCATTCGGCAACACTTGAACATGAATATCGGATGAGGGTGAAAATGTTTTCAAACCCCATTGACAGCTGAAAAGCACCGAAATCCCACTTCAAAATATGGTTATTCGGCAGACTTGTTAGTAAATGCGACCTCGGCTTGATATCAAACCTTGTCACNTACTGAAACTACACGGGACACGAGAGAATGCATTGCACAAACCAGAATATAACGATAAGCAAAAGAACACTACTTACATCATGAAAACCCTGCAATCTCGACGACGAAACCAATGAGATGCATACACTGCACACAGATACGAAATACGAATGAATGGAACTGGCGGGTAAAACGCTTTTAAATGTCAGTACCACGTGACAAGTTCACAATCTGGGGGGTACTTCAAAATGAGTACAACAGGAACAATACCTAATATACACAGGCAATATGAATGATTGCGTCTGCAGTAACACTTAGTGCCCCCAAAAAACAAGAAGCTGGGACTTATGAAACTTTCAGATGCCACGTTCAGGCTGGTCCGCGTAGACTTCTTGCAGGTTACGACCCCAAGAGGCCAACCTAGGTAGAACAATGACTGACTCGGCAGCTCTCACAGTCAGACTATATGAAAAGAAATTGGCGCTAAATGCTTGCCTCCTAAAACGTCACTTCCGAAGTAGCGGACGAGTAATTAATAAAATTACGAAAAGCTGTAATTGAGTGGAAAATATGTTTAGGATAACCAACCAACCTTATTTTAGCTCAAAATGACATGGAAAAAAGTTGCCTTCGCCTTTAACGTGCTTTAGAGTTTAATGGGGTTGGCCAACCCTAAAATTGCGAAATCGAAAATGGCGCAGGTACGCCTTCCTGTGGCTTGAACTGCCGGCTCATTCGGTAACACTTGAATATGAATATCGGAGGAGGGTGAAAATGTTTTCAAACCCCATTGACAGCTGAAAAGCACCGAAATCCCACTTCAAAATATGGTTATTCGGCAGAATTGTTAGTAAATGCGACCTCGGCTTGATATCAAACCTTGTCACAACTTGCAAAATAAAATTTACAGCAGTTGCGTTCATTCCGGGGATACTCACTGCGGAAGGGAAATGTTTACCCGATTTGATTCCAAAAAGTTTCATTTGAGTGTTCAAAACTGTGCAAAAAAACTCCTCCCAACTCCAACTACAAAAATCAATAGACGTTTACACATTTTAAATTTTTGTTGCATAAGGTGCATACGTTTTTAAGTTGATGGTATATCTTCTTGTATCGTTTCAAACTCTGTGGGTACAACTATCAGGCAAGAATCCCTACGAAAGTTTAGGTTTATGAATTTAAACTCTTCAAGACGGTGATTCATCTGGATCAAAACTCCAAGAAAAAGGTGATTACTTCATGGAAGCTGCCAACCACTGGATCCCCTTTTTCGAGCCCATCCATCAAGCTGCACCACCCTCACCCCCCGACATGCATCACACACGTCGCAGATACAATGGGATGGCCGTGAAGACGGTGGACTATCTGTACTAAATCACACAGAGATAGGAGTGAATCGTCACATGACGTTCGGAGTTCATCGCAGATAAAAACCTCTACTTTATTTGTAAGAGTCACTATTAAGCGAGCATCTTCCTTCGCACACACCCCCAAATATATACACTTGCCGTGGTCCCGGCAGGAGGAGGTGTTTCTGGCAAGTACGCGTGCACGCAGGAAGGGAATCTCTCACATATATATGACTACTTCACACTATGGCGCTAGCTGTGCTCCTTTTGCTGTCTATTTTGTTATATTCAGGTGAGTTGACCACGTTTTCCATACGAACACACGGTCTGCTGTAGACCCAAGTCATGTGATGTGGTTATGTAACGTTGTGCAGCTCTTCAACAGGGCCATGTGAGGCGTATTTTCCGAACCCACGCTTGAGTGGTCTTGGACATGTCGTCATTCAAGCTCATGCATAATAGATATCACGATATTTTTCTAACTTTAAATTCTTAGGCTCATTCCCTACCCGGTGTCTGGGCTGTATGCTATCCGCCCACCAAAATTTTGCTCAGCGGTAAAAAAAAAATTCGTTTTGTCGGCAACCAATCATGTCACTTTTTGCGAATGCACAGACATTTATAAACTTTTACTTTGACAACGAAAATGTCGATAATGCTGACTTTTTTTCGCCGTGTCGGTGAGATATCTCGTCGCCGTTTAGGCTATTTTGACTTAGTTTCCACAATTATGTGTGATATTTTGAGGCCTTAAAAAATGTGATCCACACTCCTGCTCGAGAAAGCGTGAACGGCAATAAGGTTCGCTGGTCCGTCGGGGTCGACAATGTCTTGTTTGCGTGGTACTTGACTCAGTAACATGGCAATACAACCATATACGCTTATACACGATATAGAGTGCGTCTTATCAACAACAACCATGTATTGAAATTTCCGGATCTCGTTAATTTTATGTAGGACTCTAGAAAAATGTCCAATATCGGAACATCATATCCCAGAAATGGCTCAGCTAATTCAGATGAAATTTTCTCATACTATGCCTTATGCACAGTTTGCCACCTTTTTAGGGATTGCTTTTAAGATATTCCACTTTTGCATGATGGGCTATTGAAGTTTTGGTCTCTTTGGTTTCCATAAAAAACTCAAAAGTTGAATAAACTAAAAATGAAATGATAATTTAGCGTTTTTGAGATTTCGTCGGGAATATTTGTATGAAGACTTTGGTCATGTTATTGATATTATCATTTTGTTATGAATGTTTCTTTCTTTTTCGCTAATTTTTAGTAAAATGAAATGGCCACGGACCCTGTTAACAGTAAATTGGTATGAAGTAAAAATCAAATTTCACAGAAAATATGTGCTTCTACTTGGTTAAACACTATAGTTTTGTGTATCCTTGTCTAAATGCACAGGCTTGTCTATAAGTTCCTATACAACATTAAACTTCAAGTAAGCAGTGTTACCCCCAAATTCAGTTGTAATGTTAATCCAAAACTCATCATTCTCACGGTATGTTACACGTACAACGCGTTACCAAAGATGGTGGATGGACAAATGCGCGCACTCAGCCTAAAACATAGGGGGGCTCGACTTCTTCGATATGCGGACCTTTTACGGAAAGAAATCAACGAGGACTAAACAAAACCGGACCACTAGTTAAGGCCCACGAATTGTGCATCCGCGCCAACTTCCCATGGATTTTGTGGACTTTTGTCTCGTTCACTCGCACATTTTTTTCACTGAGGCGGACCCTTTTACCTTTTTGCCCAATTCGCCAAATTAGGGGGAGGCTCGAACGAGCTCGCCCTGTGTGAGCCCATGTATTTAGTCTCGGTACATAGCGGTGGGGCTAAACGTAAACTATATCGCATATATTTTGAAGGCTGACAGTTGCCCTTGATAAAGTGAAAACATGACCGTGAACGTAGATCAGTTACTCAAACAAACACAAAATTATAAAAAGGTTATGTAGAACCCTAGAAAATATTTAAAGTTGGATAACTTGTAAATATCAAGTCTCGGAAAATATATGGCTGTTCGGATTCCTATGCAACTATCACATACTATGCTTTATGCACTGTTGTCGAAAATATTTTAGGGGGTTTTCTACTTTCAGAAAACGTGTACTTTCACTGCGTTTAAATCTGAAGTTTTGTTTATATTTGGCAAAGTATGCAGCCATGTCAATACGATCTCACACTTGCTTCCTATCTAATCACTGCCTTATGTTGGTCGCTGATTAATTCTAGTAACATGGTCTGAAAGAAATGCCTTGATGTGACAACAGTTTGTTTTGAAGCAGACGATTGCTAGAAGGGTTGGCCAACCCAGTCAAGCTGATGAATTGTTGACCCTCTTTTGCCTAAATTCTGGATTAAATGTTTGGCTATGGAAAATATTCCTTCCCTGATACAAACTCTGAGATTTGAAACGCATTTTTGCAGTTGATTGCGTTGATTACTCTCGTCTATAATTTGCGATTGAGTTCATGAGTATTGCGGAACGGTCCCGTTAAGACAATCGTGTATTTCTCAAGAGGTTTTCAAGCTATGGTGTTAACGAAAGACGAATTTATGTAACTATCGCGTAATCGGATTCGTGTAAATATCAAGGCAAAGAACTATGCAGAACTTTAACCTTTTGTACAAGGTAGGCATGTGTTGATCCAAGATAAGTTTTATCACAAACATCATGGGATCGGGCTAACACTGCCAATACAGCTTCAGTTATCGGAGATATGGCTAGAGAATTAATTATTTCTCTTCTTTTCTTATTTCGGCAATATTCGCTTACAGGACCCCCTGCATTCTGAGAACCAGATTGATAACCTATTCAGTGGAGAAAACTGGTTCTCAAAATGCGGAACCCCTTTAAAGTGACAGTTACCCTTATATCTGATGTGAAATAATAAAAATCGTCCAAAAGTGTCACTGGTATCCAAAACAACAAATGAGAAAGATCTCCGTTCATCAAATGACTACAGAAAATCAGCGGGTTCGATATGTTCTGCATAGGATAATCCTGGCATGGATTCTTCACCTGGGAGGCCATCTCACTAACATCTTCTCGGCCGCAATGATGGGATACTTTCATAGAAAGACTGCATGGAACATGCTTCTCGGGTGGTTTTTCTCGACCACATTTGCTTCCGTCAAAAGGAGAGCTTTTCTTCTTGAAATCGATCCCTAAAAATGGTCATCAATTAGTGATTTAAGAATTGCGTGGAGGGGCTACCTAGTGGGCTTCTTAAGAGTTTGATTTTTTTCCGCAGAGCCCGCCTCTTAATCTCGCCTCACACGTGCATACAACCTATCGTCTCTCAAATTATTGTTTTAAATTTATGTTCAAGTTGGCCCACCGAAACGTGTGGTTCATGTTTAGGCCAACGAAGTGTTCCAGTTGTTTTTGCATGTCAACGAAGTATTATTGAATACTGAACATCTTTTCATCTTTTTGTCAATAACCCGGTTTACATTTTCGAGAACAATATGTTCTTGTTCCATCATCATGACTAGTACTCCTTGAAAGATACCGTCGATCAATTATCATGAACTAAAATGTCTTTTTAGATAACCGGGGATCATTTTTTGGAAAAAATATGCTTGACATCCTTTTAGCCAGTGGAGCAATAAGCATGATATGCCGGTCAATTTTGGGTGACCAAAAAGATGTTTTGACACTTCAGTAGGGACTGCGACACTTATAAACATGTTATTGTGTTGTTTTGTACGCATTCGTTTTCTGAAATACCCTAGATTCAGGAGAGTTCACAGTACTGTCTGTTATTGCTACGCACTCAACGGTTTACTTGTGTGCAGTCGTGGGAGCAACAACGTGCGTCGCATCTGTAGGCTCCGCCTCCTGTCATCGCTGATCATGTTGAGCTCAAAACAACCATATCATTTGTCTTACTGTATGGCATGCTGCTATGCTGCTATGGCGTCGTTGATTGAGGGGATACTAAGGCTATAGGGGTGATCGCCCCTCACGGAAACGGCACTGTTTTCTTCGACTGAAGGGATTTGGGGCGGAATCTTTTAGGGAAATTTGGAAGGCATGAATCACGTGATGCAATCTAAAACCAATTTTGTCCTTTTGTTGGTCAGTTTAATAATTTTGCAAAATTAGTTTGTTTTGTGCTGTGAAATTCGTGGCTATAAGAAGCTGTCAGTTCTCGGAAGAAAGGAAAATTTTTTCGGGTCGATGTTGACATGAACGGCCTGGATCTGCTGCTCCGATGAGCGATTTTTTCTAACGACTGACGGGACCCTTTCCAGTTTTATTCCCGAACGAATGGTTCACTTAATGGATTTGGAACTATACGTGTTTTTTTCTTCTAACTCTACGGAAGTGTTTCATATTGTGTTCCGTCCCAAAAGAATCAGCGATGATCGTAAAGGCTTGTACTAGGGTTTCGAATGTTTGATAAGTTCGGCAGTATCTCAGGGGTTCAACTCCGCCAAATATGGAGTGCCCTCGTGAAATTATTAGCCATCAAGGACAGTTAATGAATTGCGTCGATTATTAAAGCGGACACTCAGTGAATGAACCCACTCCGGCCGTCACTGGACGGCCACCGTCCACTGAGAGCGCGCCGGGCTCTCAGTCCCTCCGCTCACCTGATGGCTATTAATGTCGGCAGCGAGAGTCCGGCGACTTGTATGAATGAATATTTCCCACGTTAAGTATAGTATTTAATCTATTTCAGTTGATGGTCAAATTCCTCGCTGTCCCCAGGGATGGATCCCATACAAAAATAATTGCTACTTCTTCAGTTCGTCTAGATGGAACTGGGATGAAGCGAACAGCCTCTGCGCCGGCCGATCGGGGGCGTTGACAACAATAGTGAACAAAGCCGAAGCGGTAAGTGTGAATAGAGAAACTCGCTCGTGATGTCAGGTCTGTACTGGCAACGTTATGAACCGATCAGCAATATGCAACAAGGAATAAGGCACTTTTGGTACAGTTAAGCCTATACCACGACCGTAGTGGTGTGGTTCACGATATAAAAAGCGTCACTGAGTGGACAGGCACTGACTGCTTGCTTCACTGTGACTGTCGAGCGCTGTGATCGCCTAACACTACAACTTTTACAAGCCGTGGACGTGGTGATAGGCGCGTGACATGAGCGAGATGACTTTATGAGTAGAAGAATCAGTGACAACATTATTGGTCTTTCAGATATCGTGCTCTTTCATGGCGCTAAAAGTGTAGCATTTTGGGCTTGGAGGGGTAACTCCTCATAGTGGCTTATCTGGGGATGTTGTAAAACACATTTGAAACTAGTTCTTTTTGAATCTTGCTCTTAGTCTTAGTCCACAGGCATAGGCAATGACCATCGCCTCTGTTGGCCCGAGGCCAACAGAGGCGATGGTCATTGCCTAAGTCCACAAGTGTCCCAGTTGGCCAGTGTGAGTATAATGTCTTGATGATAATTATTCATTATACTCGCTATATGTGCATGTTTCAAATAGCCAAACCCCCAACTTTGCGCCAAATTTGTTTTGCTCTGCAGCTTTTATCCAGATGCAAGAATCATGTGAAGGCAGCTAGTAGGATCACTGGGGCGGTAGAACTCCATCTGTGTGCAAGAAGATTTTCTGAAAATTACTAAACCCTGGCTGAAGTTGGCTAAACTATCCGGCAATTAGTGACATTACCGTAAATTTTGTATCGTTCAAATGCAACTGGACACTTTTGGAGACAACGCGAAGTCTTCAAGTCCTTCCAGTTTGAACAAATGCTCTCGCAATCAACATTTTTCATAACAGTCCTCCACGAAATTGAAAACTGAACTTGGCCATTGCAGTTAATGTTTTTGAGATCAAACCACAACTTTTGAAGGAAAATGCCAGTGTAAGCCCTAAAAACAACTTTGTAACTTTTTTCTTGTCTTTGCCATTTCCATAGGGGGCCCCGTAGATGCCTGGCCCTATGGTATAATGTTTCTGGTGTCTTTCAGTAATGAGGCAGATTTCGAGGTACGCAAACCGGGAAGTTGCCCTGACTTTTGACTGGTGAAGGTGTCAATGTACTTTTCATGCCAAACAACCCAAGATGTTTAAACACAACAAGTGGAGATTCAAATGCCCCAGAACTTTTAAGCATGACTCGCGTACAAGTCAATGTTATTTTCAGGACTTTTTGTCTGGCGAGGTGCAAAAGAGGGCGCTTGATTACTGGATTGGCCTCAATGATAAAGCTACTGATGGCAAATTTGTGTGGACTGATAACAAGCTGAAATATAATGCTGGCTATTTGTAAGTTATTTGCTTGAATTTAATTTATCGAGCAACGGATATTACAGTGTAGCTGCCAAGGACAGCACATGGGAAGGGATATTTTTGTGAACGAAAAAGAGTCAAGACAGTTAAATCCTTTATTCGTTAAGGCATTTGTTGCGTCGTTACAGTGTATGTCATTCATTCATGCTTCGCATGTTCAACTCTAATCGTTCTTGTTAATATCCCTCCTTGTGTTGCCCTGAGCAGAGTTGAATGCATGTAGTATAGCATTCACTGGTGGCGCTCTAAGCCAATACATGAACAGCAGTTATAATAAACAAAAGACAGTCTGCCGTTACATGCAACATTAGTAGAGACCATGCAGTACTGAGTAGGTGCAAAGCAAAAATCACAAACTTCAAACTGGAATTTTTTAAGTTAGAAGTGAATGAAGCTTCCATTAAAGGAACTAACAAACTCCTTGCGCTTTGTGGTTTTATCACATGTACTGAGGGATGCTAACTGGACATATTAAAAAAGGCTTCACCCCAAAACGTGAGCCTAAGTGATCATTTTCAAAGATGGCACTCTACGGGGCTTTTTACATTTTGTGCTATCTGTCATCTTGTTTCTATTTTTGCAACTATGCCTTGTAGCTGTTTGATCTCAAAAAGGCTAATGTTTACAGATGGTTTTAAGACGGAAATTGTTGAATTTCTAATCATTGAAATTTACGTGGATTCTTTGAAGATATGGAAAAAACGAAGAAGGAAACTAGGTGAAACGGAAAATAGTTAGTTTTGCTAAATAATTGCAAAATTGATCGAAAATTTTTAAATCAAAATTTTGATGATTTTCGACGAGAAGATATGAAATTGTCATAGAAACTGCTAAATAGTGAAGTTGTTTGTTGTAACTTTTTGCCCAAAACCCAAGTATAATTATGATCTTTAATTAGCATACTATTGTCAGTGGCATGTTTTGTCATAGCCCATGTCATTAAGGTAGACGCTCTAAACAGAACAATAGGGTTTACCTTTGGAATAGGTCAAAGGGCAAGTTGTTGTGCAACATTACGTAATGACAGTTCAAACCCATACAAAAGTTCCATTCGGATCTCTAGAAATGGAGATCAGATAATGATAGCATTGTTGAATAGCGCTAATATTGATCACTTATGTTTTGGAAAAAAGTCATTAGAAACTGTGTCTGAATCTGACTAAATGTAGGCGCCTAAGTGTGAAATGCTGGAATAATTTTTTTTTGAAAAAAAAAACCGTATTTTGGGTATTGGGGCATGGGTCTAAATAAGGCTCTCAATCCATAATTGCTGTACTGCTAGCAGTTGAATCCAAATTCAACTCTCCGTTTTGCTGTGGTGGGAAAGCTTTGAATGACTCACTGTGTTTTTGAACAGTTAAACGGCTAACACACTTAGGGTGTAACTAGGACTAGTAAAGAATATTATGATGTGCGTGATTGACAAGTTTTGCGTGCATTTGTGTTATTTGAATGAGTGCAATGAAGAGAAATGTAATAATGGAATAAATGATATATCAGGGCTTGGAATTTTCTTCTTTTAAGAGGATTTCCTCTTTTTTGGTTTTGATTTCCTCTTATTTAATTTCCAATTTCTTCTTTCTTCGTCTCTGTTTATCATTATTTTGACTATTCATGCAAAAATGTTTATTTCAATTAAAGTTTACAACACAAGAAAATTTTTCTAGCACACAAGCCTGTTTGTGGAACGATGCATAACCTGGAAAATTTTCCTCTTTTTTTTGTCATTGGTCATTCCAACCCCTGATGTATAGTGTCCACATGACCACTTAGCGTTGATAATAAAGTTGGAATTCACTATGTAAAGGTATAAGTTAATTGGCATTAGAAAGACTAAATTCTGATGTAAAATTGTGATAAGCATTGTGGGTAAATGCCACAAGCGCTGTGGTATTTTGGGATGTGGCTTTTGTTTAAGCTCACTATGACATGATGAACTTTCAGACCGTGGGCTCAGGGCCAGCCAGATAATTACCAGAAGAGGGAGCATTGCGTTCATTTCTGGCACAATGGTCAGCTCAATGATGCTAGCTGCACGTACACCGCCTATTATATCTGCAAACGCTCGTTAAGTGAGTATGTTATTTACAGTATTTTCTCTTCACGTTGAACTTGCTTAATTTTCGTGTTTGTGTACGTAGCCAAATATCTACAAACCTATAGGTTTTTAATTTTTGAAGGTAGAAAGCACGTAGAATTTTATTTGTGACTTCATACCAATGTGTTCTTAATTGGGTCACGTGACTTTTTAGTACATCCACTTCAAAAAAACAGTATCAACAGCATGACAAAATTTTGTTGGATATAAATGTTCAAGACGAAATCTCAAAAATGCTTTCTCAGTTTTCTAAATTATCGTTTCGTCTTAAGTTTGTTTTGTGCAACTTTTGAGTTATGTCATGAAAATTACGGACGTCCTTTTGATAGCCCCTCATGCAAAAGTGGAAAAATTGAAAAACAATTCCTAGCAACATTTTAGAGAACAGTGCATCGTGTATGTTATCCGAAAGTTTCATATGACTTTAATGAGCCATTTCTGAGATATGATGTTTTGAAATTAGCCAAATTTGGCCATTTTTCTTGGATCCTGTGTAACCTTAAGGACCCGTGAAGTGCTATTTGGGTCAAAACGAAGTCATAAACTTCAAACTAATTAGCGCTGACAAGTTTTCAATCCATTCCTCTATCATAACGCCCAAAAGATGGTGCTGCTTGGGGCACGACATGGGACAAAGCTTCAAAAATCAGGATGAGCGAGTATGAAGTCTTAACTGAAAACACCCTGTTCTGTACGCCATGTCCACTATCCTAGCATACACCATCTTTAAAATTTATTCCTGTGCTTACAGATATTGCCGACAAGTGTAATCTAGCGGATGGCTGGCATCCACTTGGTACAAGATGTTACAAACTGTTTGAATCATCTCGGACATGGCAAGAGTCTCAACAGACCTGTCAGGAAAATGATGGCAACCTTATAATCATTCAGGACGTCAACGAGAAGCGATTCGTCACCGATACGATTAGCTGCCCCAGTGCCGCTTCCAACAACAATGTCTGGATTGGGATATCTGATCAGGTGATGTGACAACTACGGCCATTTTTTCTATAAATGTCTTAACTCTTCTCAGTTTTTCAATATAGCAACTGAACTTGTGTTCATAACTGCCATTTATCATTAAGCCGTGCACTTAAATATGCAAATAACCTTTGCTTTAAAAACCATCCACTCCATGTAATGTCTTGGCATCAGTAGACAATTTATTTAATACTGAGGGGCATGAGAAACCTGGAAGGCAATGATTTGCAAACTTTGTTTAACAAATTTGGCAAGATCGTGATACTTGCACTTGGCTTGTTGCGTACCCTAAATTGTATGAAAATTTTGTGGGTCGGGCACCAACGAGGCAGTGTCTGGACATCTGGAGGAGGGCAAGGGTCTGCGAGACGTTCAATAGAAGTGCACCATACATCATCTGTATGCAGAGCCCCCTGTTGTCCTCCAGATGTACCAGCATTACACATTCGACAAAGTATCTAAGAGCTGTACCATAGCAGTGTCTATTCATTTCCTCAGAGTGGATCATACAGGTGGCTGGACAACACGGCCGTCGTCTCTGCCATTGCTGAGTGGGATACGGGTATGCCCAATGCAAGGTATGCCTCAGGTTTTGAGATTTAAAGATATATTGAGCGATTGTGTTTATAAGTATGGTCATTGTTACAGCTCGTGGTCATTAATAGGAGCTCGATATTTGTGCTCAGTGTTTGGCTATATGTATCGGCCTTAGTTGCCATTTAAAAGTTATATTGAGCGATTTATTGGCAGATCAAAATGACCTACTTCAAGGTAAAAAAAATATGAAAAGGTTCATTAACTAAAATAACGATGACGTCTATGAACTCCATTCAATTAATGTTAAGAAATGTTAAGTTTTGCAGGACGCTAGAAAATTGACCAAATGTGTCTAACTTCAGTCTGATCATCATGTCTCAGAAACGGCTGATCCAATTTTTCACTATGAAACTTTCAGATACTGTGCTTTATAAACACAGTTCTTCGAAACAATGCTGGGAAGTGTTTTTAAATTTTAAATGTTCCACTTTGTATGAAGAGATTGCTTTACTTCTCAGTACTGTGTGTTAATCAAAAGTTTTTGATTTTTACAACGGTGTGTATATTGGAAAATTTTATGATATGTTATAATGTCGTCACATGTGGATTGAGCAAAAGCGTTATTTTCATGCTCTGCATCCTCGGATAAATTGAAAAAAATTCCAGAAATTTTCGGATTCTCATCTGTTATGGCTGAAGCCTTCATCAGTGTGATGTTTGCCACCAGGTGTCGCTGGCGGTAATACAGGATTATGCACCGCCATTGTCTCTGTCCATCAGGGATTGTGCTGTTTTGAAATCCAGACCGCCTCCCTGATCCTTCTTGCATAATTATTGGATTCTCTATTGACTAAGGTGATTTTCTGACCAATCTATTACATGATTTTGTTGAACATAACGAACTGTGATAGCAGCTTTGTGGAAATATGGTGGATTGTTCTTGTCTTACAGCTCAAAGGCCGGTGACAACTGTGTTCTTGTCATGTCTAGCAATAACTACAAGTGGAGGACGGAGTCGTGTCAGCGAGAACATAAGTTCATCTGTGAGCGCCCTCAAGGTAGGGTAATGGAGAAGACCCGTTAACACTGTGTAAATGTCTTTTAAAACTGCACTGTTTCCGCCTTCTGTCAGTGTTGAGCATCTGAATGTTTTTTATGGTGAATGTTTTGTAGTAAAATTTTGCCTATTTTGGAAGAAACTAATTGCTAAATTTGGAGCTCTTTTATTTGTTTCGGCCTTCTAACAATGTTGGGAATTTCCCTAATGCTTCAAGTTTTGTGTAATGGTTAAGGTACAGTCAGTGTCGGACTAAGGTTTCTTGGGGCCACAAAGCTGTTACTATTTCACCAGGGGGCGCTGCAGATATGGGCCATGTTCCAACTTAGGGCACCTAGCACCTAAGCCATGGCTTATTCAGTTTAATCAACAAGCCAGCACTGGCCGTGGTACAGAATTTGCTTATTCAAGAGCATCAATGTGATCCTATTTTAGCTTCCATGAAAAAAGTGATTAATTTGAAAATGAAATTCCAGTTAATTTCCACATTACTTCTAATACAACTGGGGTCAGCAGGAGACTGCAGTCATTGTGTTCTTACAGGTAAATGTCCCCGGGGGTGGCGAGAGTGGTTTGGCAGGTGTTACTCCGTCAGGACTGGCAGAAACAAGAAGACGTGGGTTGATGCTGTGAACTACTGTCAAAGTATTGGTGCTGGGCTCATCGTCATGGATACGTAAGTAGGGATAATAGTTTCGTAGTAAAATCTTATCAATTAAAATGTAGGAAATTATCTTCTTCAGTGCGACAGACAGAATATTCTGTCAGTAACATTTTTATTAATTGTTTACAGATGCATAAGTGTCACTAGAAATGGCTATTATTTCTCACAGTAAACTCTTCTGCGTTTTTGCTAAAATGGTGAGTTGCTTTTACTTAGGATTGCTGAAAAGACGTATGTTGCCAAAACGTTGGCCCCAAAGCTAACAAAGGCTGGTGTACGCCAGATCTGGATCGGAATTTCAGGTAAGCCTTAGTCTTTATTCTGTTCATAATTGTGCAATCATTCTTTCTCATTACATAAAGAATCTTAAGTTCGTTTTATAGCCATAGCGCTATACTTATGCTAGACTGTCTTGTTATGCAATGACTTGCTATGCTTTGTAATTGAAGTGAAAACAAAAGCCTCACTGAAACAGATATTAGTTGATAAAAATTTGTACTGAACCTTGTATCTAAGTCCTCCAACAGACTGTCTAAGACCACATGATTCACAAACAATAACATGGTTCTGCTATCTCAGTCGGTGTGGTGCCTGTCCTGGGTACGGTCCGTCTGGCATCCGTCAAGCATCTATATTGCTCTGTGTATGGCTTCTATGTCTACCTGATTCCTCAATGGATGTTCGCAAAATTTTACAAAAAAGTTTCCATCATGGAGACAGTACTTGCTTTGTTTCAGACAGATTTGGTTTATGCTATGCCCCATAGTGGCCTTTTTATGTTTTACGAGATACTATAGTAAAAACTGCTCAGTTTGGGCACAATATGGCATACAAGCCAGTGAAATTTCATTTTGTCAACTTTCTCAACAAGAAAAACTTTTCAGGAAAATTACTTTTATTTTCAGCAGAGTTTAAATGGTGTACCTATTACCAAAAGCAGTTGGTAAAATCTCGAGCATTAGTTTACAACAATGTGGTTAGTCTCAGAAAATGTAGGAATATGGCAAATTTAGCAATCATTTTTGTCCCTAATTGAAGAATTCTTTTTGTTGAAAACACCCCTAGAAGCATATCGTAGCCAATGCAATTGTGGTATATTGTGATGCTTTACATTCAGGGTAAGCAGTGTAAATTAAAAAACAAAATATCTTTTTTGACTGAAGGTGGGCTTACAGCGCCATTCACCAAGTGATTTGAAGGATGTCACTGCCACCTGGTGGTTTTTCTTCCAGATAAAGCCAAAGATGGGACTTTTGCTCTGTGGAACGACAACCCTCCATCCGTGCAGTTCTGGGATAACGGGTATCCAAAGAATACTGGCCGCATGGACTGTGCTGTTTACCTTTCCAGTAAGTAGTTGTCTCTTTTATTAGTCTTGACTATCTCAAACGTAAGGACAAAACTAATAAAAGTTTTTGGTGTAAATTGATTGATTGGCTGTTGAATCCATTCTGTGTCACTCAGTCATTGTGTTTGATAAATGTGAATGCGGATATACCAAGGTGCTGCTAAGTGCCAGGGAAATTGTAGTTATTTCTTGAAACGTGTTTTTCTCTTCAAGATATATTTAAGGATTTATATTTTTGTGAATGTGACGTCAAAAATGTTTGCTTTCACCTTTGTACCAGATGTATTTGCGTGCACTAAGTCAAAACTAAGGTTACCTTAAGCACACAACAAAGTTGAAAATTTGATTAAAAAATTTTGTCTCAATTATAACCAAATATTGCAGTTTAACTGAAATACTCTAAAGGAGATTTGAAAATCTGGAAAGGTTGCAATTTTCCAAGAAACAAAAATTAAAGTCTTTTCTCACTCCTAAATGTGAAAATATTTAGATCAAATCTTATTTCCAAGGGATTTAGTTTACACATTTATTACATCACATTATTCACTTGGCTTAATAATGTTGTCCTTCGCCTGATGTCCTACCTTTGTTCCATCATATTCACCTTTCCCGTAGACAACAAAAAAGGCCAGTGGATCACTGACTACTGTTTTGTAAAGAAGCCTTTCGTCTGTGAAATGGAGATACATTCACAGCTCATCCCCATTGCCACACCTACGCCTTGTAAGTAACTTTTCATAGTGTAGTTAATCACTTACTAAAATTCTGTGCACAGATGTCATTGTAAAATGTCACAAAGGCGTGTTCTGTGGTTGTGCTAAGTTATTGTGAAACAAGCGGCAAAATAGTAAATCTAAGTGTTACTCAGATTTTTCAGATAAATCTAGACAAGCAAAGTCTTGTACAGCAGTAACTAGGTCAGGTTGACACTGTGCTTGTGTGTGCCCCTTGGCCACGTAAAATAATTGAGCTCATCTGGTTTTCACAGAGAAAAATGAACTTATATCCCTCGGTATTGCGCCTGCATGTATAAAATATGTTCAAGTCATCCTTGTTAGTGAACTCTAAAATAGGCATATTTTGAAATGATTTATTGTACATTCATTTTTGCTGAACAGATGCTGGTCTCCACGTTTAACTTAAGAATCACACTCATCACACATCCTAAGTGTTGTCGGATCGGATTTAAACTGTAGTTTATTCACATAATCTCCATTTTTACTTGTAGCCTCCTACTCGTGCCCGGTTGGATGGAAGTTATTTAAGCAATCCTGTTACTGGTTCAATACCACATGGTTGTCCTGGGATGCAGCAGATGCAGCGTGTATCGACCAGAGCGCTACGTTGACATCTGTCAGCAACGCAGATGAGCAATCTTTCATCAGTGGTATTGTTTTTAATGTTTTTATGAAAAATACAATGTCCAATAATCAGGACTTTGAATTTTCCGCGGAACTGCGGATTTCCGCTTTTTTCAAATGTTCTGTCCGCGCATTTTATTATATTTCCGTGTAAAAAAATCTGGATTTGATAAAAAATTTCTGCGGCATATTCCTTTCTTACCGCGGCGTTGCCGACGACGTTCACCTCGAAAAGCAGAAGTTGCTCTTTATGTTTCGGAGGAACGTAAATTGTCAACATTGCCGGGGCATCTGGGATAGCGTGGTGGGATTTTCAATGGCGTCTCGTGTGATTGTAAACCGCGGTGACAAATACTACAGCTCTGCAGCCAAAAATGTGTGGGGGTGGGAGTGGAGGAGTGGATGGACAAGATAAAAAGACGCAGACGCATGCTACTGATGATGGTAACGTTTTTTTTTTTTAGTCCTACCGATTTTTGTCGGCGAAAGGTTCACATCGACATTTCAAGGTTTCATGGCTGGGTAGCGCGCATGTTTTGGGCCGTAAAAGTTTCCGCGTTTTTTGTCATTGGTCATTCCAAGCCCTGAATAATAAGAGTTAGCCCAGAAAGTGTTATATCTGGGCATGGTAACTGTCATAACTAAGCTACTCTTAGGGTGGTATCATAATTATGGTATAGTCGTGGTAGTATAGGATTTGAAGCTTGGCCTGGCAATAGATTATACACGCCCTTTAGCATGTCGTAGATGAAGTTGATTCAAAATATAAAGCTCATTTTTGGAGTGGGAAAACTTTGCATGACTCGCTGCAACACAGTGTATTTTGGAATGTATTGTGGATTTATTGCTCTGATTGGCAAAGAAATGTTCACTATGTGGTCTTCAGATCAGTTGAATATTATTGAAACACTTTTTTTTTGGCATGACAATACCTTTATACAATGCAATCAATTCTAGAACGTTCAAATGATACATTTCTGTGGTTATATTTCACTCTTAATGTAGCACGACATTTATTTACATTAAGTCTTAAAATTATAAAAAATACGAGAATAAATGAACAGACTTTTGCAAAACTTTGTCTAGCTTGATAGCAGAGTTATTGTACAGTGAGAAGTTGATCTGTTGTTCTTTTGTTATTTTTGGTATCTTGCCTCTGATGTCGTTTACAGAAAAGCGGACAGAATTCCACTGAAATAACCAGGTCAACACAAGAATCGTATCCATGTAACGTTTTAAGTATAGAATGATTTGGGTAGTCGTATCCTAATAGACCAGTTCAACTGATCAAGTCAAATTCTGATTACATTATTTAGCAAAATGAAGTTCCATAGTTTAGTTTGGTTAACAAATGGGTATTTGACTAAATAAGGTCTTAGTTGTATTGAAAATGGAGTGAATTAATTCTATCAGTGTTTCTTACTGTGAAAGTTACATTCACAGAGAAGTGAAATTTCTATTGATAACTATTTTTTCATTTTCCAGCTAATCTCGAACAGTCTAGTTGGTTTGGACTCAACGACAAAGCCATTATAAACAAGTATACATATGTTGATGGAACAGATTATAGTGAGGTAATGGGTTTCACCTATAGCTGAAATTCTGGTACTTTTCAGAACTTAATTAAAGTTGATCGATAATGCAAGTCGCAAAGTTCAAGCAATTATTCTGTGTTGTGTTTGGTTGTCAGTCAACGTGATGCCAACCATACTGCCATCTACTGGCATATTCTCCAACTTTTCAGTTTGATTATTGTTCAGCAACTATAATTTGATTCGAGTTCCAAAAAATCTTATCAATTCAAGAAATCCCTTGTAATATGACCACGGTGCAATTAGTCATTGAGACCAGTCTTGTAATGATGATAAGTGATCAGATTGGGTTGGTAAGTGTTCTTGATACCTAAGATCGTTAAAGGGGGAGGACAATGCTTGTGGACGTTCAGCAAGATGAAACTTATCTAGATTTATTGGATAGTTGTCTCAATATTACTGAGTGTGTGAGAAATTGTTTATTATTTGTGTCAATTTCCCGAGAAATTTGTATGAATTAGTGAATACCCATTAGATGAATAGTAGCCTCATTTGGTGACTCATGATTCAAGCTCATTCGCTCATCCGGAACACCTCGGCTGTTTTCATTGCCTCAATTCCCAAGGGGGGTGTATGTGCGAACTTCTATCATAACAGCAAGACTTGTGACTTTAAAATGGAGAGCAAATGCATCAGCATAGCCATGAAAAAACTCGCTAAAACAAGAATTAACAGTACATCAGGAAGTTAAGGATGGAGAACGACGTTGTGCGTGACTTTTGAGACCTGCTAGGCTTCCGAAGCCACAATTTTAACCGTCTGTTGTCCAATTGTCTACTGTTTTGGCTAAATTGTGTACAGGCACACATATGGAAGAAAAACAAATGGATAGTTGAGTCTATAAAAATACCCAAATATCATTTCTGCCTGGAAACAATCAGTGGCAAGATATTTCCTTTATTCCCCTTTTCCGGTACAATATGTAAAGTGGCCCTAAGCCAGCCTTCCATGAAAAACTTTTGTTATGAAAATTGTTCCTTATAGTTAAATTGGGGATGATCTTGGGGCTTCAAAAGAACTTACTGTTCGCTGTTGCTCGAGGCAAGCTATACAAGTTGGTTTGACATGGCGTGTCATTTGTTGGGCTGAGTAAGATCTTAAAGAATAGGGAAGTGTCGGTTCTTTTTGGGCCCAGAAATCACTTCTCATTTGAGAAGGAGCCAAGTTGAGACTACTTTCATAGTCTGTGTTAAGTGGTCTAAATCACTTCTCAACTGAGAAAGAGCCAAGTTGATCAAAAGTTTGCTTTTTGAACAGAACGCATTTTTATGGACACTTTAACTCGTGGAAACATGGAGAATGGAAATCCTGTGTCGCGTATAATTGCAGGGCTCCTTTAAAAACTGGGGTACAGGCGAACCAAGCAGTAAACAAGAGAACTGTGTTGAGTTTCACGGTCCTGGAGGGACCACTGGAATGTGGAATGACAACTCGTGCGCCAGGGAAATGGGCTTTGTCTGCAAGAAACCAGCGAGTGAGTATTGCTCATGTCGATCCACCGAAATCGCAACGATACTTTTAACATACAGTTGTTTGCACTTCCTATGGCTACTATTCCATGATTGCCAAATAAAAGTTGGAAAGCTCGATTTTTCCTACTCATATTATGTTGAAAAGCGTAAGCCAGATTTTTTAAATTGTTCATAGCACAAACCTGAAAATGGTCTATTTTTTACATTAGTTTTCTTTTCATGTTATTTCCAGTTGATGAATACTGTAATTTTCACTTATTTTGCACAAAAGTAATTGCCAAAAAGTGGTTTTGATATTTTTCAAAGGCTGGTTACCTTGTTGCAGATCTTACATATTTACCAAATACTTTGCACGTTATAGACCAAGCTTACAACAGAACATAATTTTCTTAATAATTTTTAATTGCTGTAAAATTTGATGAAATAAAATTTCACTTGTCCCTCGTATTGTGTGCTAAATAAGTGAAGACTTATTGCTCTGATCATTACTGCATTCCAATTGCACACGGCCACTTAAAAAACAGGTTTTCACAATTTCAGTTGCTTTAACGGTCTTCCTATTTTTCTGATATTTTTGAAAAAAGAACCAGTGGCAGTTAAACGTGACTTGGGAGTTTGAGCAAGTAGACAAGAGTNAGTAAGATTTCAATATTCTTGTTCTCTGTTGAAAATGACGTTCCATTGATTTGTTGTGTATTTGAGCGTTGTTATCGGTTATGTTTCATAGTCATTGTTTTAATGTTCAGATTTTCAAGATATGCTGTTGTCATATTGATGGACCTTAATATTTATCCAGTTGTATACAAACAAATTATAGTTTGCAGAAAATTATGAGTCATAGCTGAACTTGGTTGAGATGAAAGGCAGCATTTTGCCAGCCTCTTGTGGCTTTTTTAAGCCTGTGTGACCTCTGGTGGATTCATTCAGAGTTGAGAAAATCGGCGGAAAACTTTTCGTCACTTCTTGACTCCACGTTCAAACCAAATTTTGTCCTTGTTAAGGATTTATCAAATTATATTTTGAGAAATTGGAGTGGCAAAACTGAAATTGTAGGTTCATTTTATTGGCTGCTTGACCAATTAATTGGAGCTACATATCTTTGGCTGCATTTTATTGGTCAAGCAGTGGCCAATGAATTGTCAATAATTCTATGCTTTTTATTTTTCACTAAAAGTCTACATAACATGAGGCTTTTCATAGCACTTGAGCTCAACATTATTTGCAAATATATTGCTTTGTTTGAATGGAAACAATGTTTTCATGGATTTGCATGGTCACTAGAATCCTCTCCAACTGAATGCATACGACTTTTCCAGGACCTTGGTCTCCTCTGTGTGGACCCTATTGGCTGTACGACTCAACCAATAACAACTGTTATTACATCAGCGATGACTTCCTTTCATGGGCGGGGTCTAGGGCTTCTTGCCAATCAAAGGGCGGTGAACTACTTAGCATCAACACGCCTCATGAGCAGACCTTCATGACAGGTTAACTTCCATGGCACTCATGTATCGTGATTGTGATTGCTTAGAATTAGTCAAGGGTGTTAAGTGAATGATATGTGTTCACTCATATTTTTATCTGATCACATATACCTTTCGGTGATATTTAAATTAATGCAAATTGGTATCAATTATTCTGAATCATCTTTAAAAAGGGATGTATTTGTATAAATTCTGATAATAATTAGATGTAAATTTAGACCATTTCACAGTGTATCTTAAATTCCCTTTTTCAAGGAGCGTGGCAGTGCGCATTACTTGTACAGTGATGCCTTACTTGTATTACTTGATGCTGGGCTCTTTTCCAGTATATCAGTTATGCAGCTTTCACATGCCATCCAATCACAAGACACATCAGATATCTGATCCGCTTTCCCATTTGAACGCTCATCAGATGTCTGACTTACCTTCTTATCGTCCAATGACGTGGTTGGACTTTGTTCACCCATTGTTATCGCATGTTATTGTCAATTTCTCGGAAGATCGCACTCATTTTAAGTGATGACCTACCTTCTAATCAGATGTCCTGTTTTCCATATAAATTTTCCGCAATATGAGAAAGTAATCTTTGGTAGGTCTACCAGGGGTAAATCACCAGGGCCACGTATCATCTTACGGATGAGCACCCATGACAGATCCTAGTAGTCTTGTCGACAAAGCACAAAGGAAAGACTTGAGAGAATTAGATTCTAAGCTTTGCAGATGCAAATATATATTTATATTACTTTCTCTGTCATGGAACTTGTCAGGCTTCAGTGTAGATGTACTTGACAGAGATGATTATACCAAATTTTGTACAGATCATTCTGTGGTCATCTCTTCCCTGTAATTTTACCTATTGAACTTTCCTAGGTATCATGTTGACCTATGTGTTGAGCGCCGGGAACTTCTGGATTGGGGGTAACGACCTCGGAGCTGAGGGTGGCTGGAGCTGGTCCGATGGATCACCGTTCAGATACCTGAACTGGCATCCAGGTATGAGTGACCCACACTCGGTCAAACTGCCGAATGAGGGTACCTGTAGCGAAGCTGTTTGCAGGGAGGTACATTTGCAAATATGCCCACAAAAATTTCTAATGAAACACACAGTGCGTGTAATTGGATGAACAATTTCTGTTCTTCTAAAAAATTTTCCCCAGTTTCAAAAGCTTCAACACCTTAATCATTTTTAATCACACACATTCTGTTAGTAAAAAAAAGGTTCCTGTTATGGTATGTTTATTGAGCAGAAATTGCTGGTTCGTTGACAGTTTCCAAGCCGCCATTTTACCCGACAAACAACACGTTGTCAGTGACTTTTCACAAGGGGGCGGAGCTTGCGATAGGTCAACCCAATGAGCTATGGGGTCAACCTATCGCCAGGATTTTGATTGACATTTTAGCTGACCAATCAGAAGGCATCGTTCTTGACACACCTTCATCTACTTCCAAGTCGCCATTTTACCAGACGAACAACAATTGTCGGTTACTTTTTACAAGGGTGCAGAGCTTGCGATAGGTCACTTAATCATTCTGTGTCAGTGTACCTATTTGTTGGTCCAAGGAGTCCATGGTTGTACCGTATTATGTCGACATTTTACTTAGTACGTACCAATCAAATGTACACTCTTTGTGTACTTTTAGTACCTGGTTTGTTTATTTTCACCTGTGTTAATCATTCAGGAGAGCCCAACGGTTACGACGGCGGTGAAGACTGCGTCGTGATCGCCTCATTCTTGGGTGGGAAATGGAACGACGCCAAATGTTTCAGCAAGTACCGCTACATCTGTGAGAAGCCAAGTAAGTCAGGCTTGTGTTTGGTAATTGATTCAGCAATAATTTTGAAGAACACCTGTCACAGTAAACTTATGTCCTAGTTATTTTTCTTGGGAGTCCTAATTACTATCTAGCAACGTACAACACCTGTCGCCCAAATTTGAATATTTAAGTCTTTTATAAACCTGAGGTCTGTTTCATGGAAAGTGACTTAAGTCAGAAAGTTAGTCTCAGGCTTCACACAACCATTTCAATCTCACTTGAGCTAAAATGCAAAATCTCTGAGAATATACACTCACTTAGACGTTAGTAGAGATAATTTCTATAAATTATTCTAGTCTGTGATGTGTTCGTAATTACTTGGCTAAGCCTTTTTTCAGCGATGGTGACGTGGGGCCGTAAGACCAAATTTCTGTCCTCTGTCTCAAGTCACAAAAGCAAGATTAATTAATCTGTTTACCGTTACGACTCACTTTGTTGTTGCTTGAAATTAGGCAACACTAAGTTGTCTTGTCATAACTGGTCATTTGGTGCTCTATGCATGCTTGGTCTTAAGCAATAACATGGTTCTCCCTTTCGTAAAAGCCCAGAAACCACTTCACTTTTAAGTTGGGAACAAGCTGAAATCAGTTTCACATCGGTAAATGGTCCAAACAAAAAAGCTGTTTTATTACCGCTTTAAAAGATTCTTGAGAAGATTTTTCTAGTGTGGTGTTGTTACTGAGTTATTTTATGATGTTGTTTTCTGCAAGGAGCACATTGTATTCAGAGGAGGTGAATAGGTGGCAGAAAAGTGCATTAATTATACCTGAGTGCAAACGGAGCAGGCATGGCATCAGTAATTCATTTTTGAGTGAGTTTCTGTATTGCATCTAGCATTTCTAGAATATTTTATTTAAAAAATGTTTTATCATTTCGTGTGCTCACTCATTTGTGTGATATAAATCACATTTAGATAGTGCTGCTTTTTATGCTGGTTTAAGTTTATGTAGGACCAATCGACAAGTCTTTACATTTAGCCTTTGTATCTACAAAACTGTGGAATTTACCTCAGCAAACGTATGTATTTTCTGAAAGTGCAAATTCCGTAGAATTTTGATTTTTGACTTTATACCAATCCGGCACTAGTTAGGTCATGTGACCTTGCGTTTTAAAAAAAATAGCAAAAAAGAAAGGTGCATTCATAGCAAATTAACAGGATCACTAACATGTTCAAGTTCCGTATGATATAAAAGTTTGAAATAAAATCTCAAAAACCCTGGTACAGGTTTCTAAATTAGTGTTTCATTTTCATTTTGTATTTCTTTAAAAAATTTTCATAAAGATCATATATGTCTTATTTACATAGCCCCTCATGCAAAAGTGGAACATTTTAAAAACAATTCCAAACAGCGTTCAGAAAACAGTGTATAAAGCGTAGTATATGAAAGTTTCATGTGAATCTGATTGGCCATTTCTGCGATTGGATGTTCCGAAGTTTGTAGGTTCGAGTCCCTCTAGGGTACATCCTCTAATCAGGTCTTCAGGTCCTCAGCTCGGTTTTGTCTTTATATTAATAATAGCATAAAATCGGTTCCAGGTGATCTGTGCAATGGGTCCACCTCAGTGGCCTGCGCACATCTGGTACACACAATGTACCAAACCACCTGCAATTATTTTATATAACTTTAATATATACAATTATGTTTGAAATGATTAAGTCACATCAAAAGCTTGATCAACCAGCTCTATTCCAGCTAATGCTCCTACCCCCTCCACTGAACCTTTCGCCACCTCTGTCACACCAACTGACTGTGAAGCCCAAGCCATGATATCAGGCAACCACTGGATAACAGATGACCGCATCACTTCCTCGTCTTCAATTGACATAAATCATGGACCTCAAAACTCAAGGCTGGATTTCACCACTGCTGGTAAGAGATTTGGCTTAAAGTTGCACCCTTGTTGGTGATTGGTTTAGTTCTCATAAGTGGACCAGTGAAGTTACATTAAAGTTTTGGAACAACTACAAAAAAATGTCATACNGGGGGGGGGGGGGGGGGGGGGGGGGGGGGGGGGCTGGGGCAATTAATGACTTTTCCCAGCCCTTATTTTTTCTCTGAGCCTGCCTACATTTTTCTCTGTTTTGTCCGAATCAGGGGGCGAGTCCCGCGCTCACCGCCTATCAGTTACGTCTATGTACCCGAACATTGTTTTCATATGTCTACACCTTTCCTATAGGTACGCAGAGAGTGATTACCCTGAACACCAGAGATGAGACGGACTACACCCCTGTCACCGGTCTCCACCTTCTGGCCTCCACCTCTATCACATTCCAGTTCAAGGGTAGGTGATCACATGACAGTGAAGTGACTCTTAACTGGTTTATTTCATCTTGTACAGCACACTGTTGAATATTTTGTTAAGTGACGAATTCTTACTGTCACAACTTTGAAGCTACATTTGCCACCCTTGCTCTCTCCTGGTTATATCCCTTACCTCTTGCCCCAGGTACCAGCGATGCCCACATTAACCTGAAGGCCGACCCCGATAGCTCGACCGACAAGTCGTCATACGAAATAGTCATTGGAGGCTGGGGCAATAGTAAAAGTGCGATTCGCAACGCAATACAAGACAACCCCAAGACCTCTGTTATGGGCTCCATGGTCAGTGCTAACTCATTCAAGAAGTTCTGGATCTCTTGGGCGGGAGCTTTCATCAAGGTAACAGTACACAATAACAAACTACCAACAATTTAGGCTTGCTTTAACGTCCATGATTGGTTTGTTTGGAAGCTGGGGTGCTGACTGAGATTGTTGATAGATCTGTGTGCTTTCTTTACTGTGTTCTCGCTCAGTAAAACTTGGTTTGTTGTCTGAATATTGACCAAATAAGAAATATTGTTTCTTTTCTTGTCGTCTTAATACATATAAAGTTTTGCAGAGATTTATGATTAGTGGGCACATTATGATCTGCTCAAGGAAATCAACATATAGTTAACATTTTTGTTTAAAAGTGATTCGTTTTCACTATTTCTTGATATTAATTGATTTTAATCAAAATGATTTATGAAAGCTTCAAAGCAGCACCATTGCTCGATAATTATCATCTACTTCTCTTGTTTCAAGGTGGGCACTGGTGACAATCCACTGGACGCTAACTCCGTGTTCATGAGCTGGCAGGACCCTTCTCCTTATAAGGTCGGGGGCGTGGCTGTCTACACTGGACAAGGAATAGCTGGCACCTGGCGGTTTGACAACCCCTTAAGTATGTAAAGCTTTATAGTAAACAGTATTGTATAGCTGATTGAGGTTGTTAAAGAGAAACATTGAGAACAAAAGAATGGAAGTCAGGTTCTAGAATGATCCATACAAAGTGTTGTGTAATGTCACAATTTTGGCAGGTTTTAACAGACATGAGTTTGAAGTCCCTTTCAGTTTTTGTTTTCACTGGGTTGAGCTAAGCTAAAATACCATTAATTTTATTTTTGCATTATATCATTGACATTAATTGTTTAAATTTTGTACTATTATGAGTGTTATAATTGTTGTTTTTATAATTTATTCTGATTATTAGTTATTGTTACTTGGAATTGTGCCATAATGTTGGGGTTGTTATTTTTTTGTAAAAATTGGTAATTGTTGCCTATACTGTTTGGTTGTAAAGCTTGATCACAGTGAATAATTGGTATGATCTATTCTTGTTTTGTTGCCCATGCATGTACCATGTTTGAGTTTAATATCTTCCACAGACCGAGGGGGTTGGGCACCGAAGACCACAACATCCAAGTCTGAGTGGATAATGGCAGATTTCTCGGTACCCATTGTGGTAAAAGGTCTGGTCACGCAAGGTCGCAGTGACGCCGATGAATGGGTGACCAGCTACTGGATGGAATACAAGTATGCGGACTCCACTAGGTGGACGCATTACCAGGATCCTGTAGGAACTGTCAAGGTTTGTTGTGGTGTTAACTCCGCCCCTAGCTCCACCCACTTTATGAAGTCCTGATGTCTCACAACACGATTGGCATTTCCATGGAGAGTGCTATCCCTGCCTCTGATCCTGCCTTCCATAGTTGCCTTATTAGCTCATGGAATGGAATTTGTTTCTGGGGTCTCACAACACAATTGAACTTTCCACAGAGTACTTTAACTCCACCCCCAGGCCACTCGCACCATAGCTGACCTCATGGATTGGAACATTTTCTGGGCTCTCTTAACACAACTGGCATTTCCACAAAGGGTGTTGACCCCCCTGGCTCTGTCCTCCACTTTAAAGCAGTTTTTGTAATCTTATTTTATTTATTTTTGTTAATCAACATAATGTTAATGTAGTACCCACATTGCACATGAGTTATCCACAGAGGGCATTAACAGATTTGCATTATGGTACACAAGACATGCAGTTTAACAAGAGCAAAATTTCATTGCCACTTGTCAAAAAGCAATTAATAAACTCAAAACACCCAATGGTCTCACGAGCGACTGGCTTAATCCTGACCTGATAATATAACACTCCTTTTGCTGAAGCATAAGGCATCCTTAAAGTATATTAGCTCACTTCATAGTCATTTTGATTCAAACTACACAGTCTTAGGCATCAGTGTTAGGGACATCCTATGTTGTCACGATGTTCGGTCACATGTCATTTCTTCGTAGATGTTCAAAGCCAATATCGACCGAAGTACAAAAGTGCAGCACAACCTGACCTACCCGTTCGAGGCACGTTACGTCAGAATCAGGCCAGAGACCTGGAACAACAGGCCTTCTTTGAGATGGGAGATTTTGGGATGCATCGCAGGTACCACTTTTTCTTTCTCATGTGCCATAAGAACTTTGGCGTCCCCTGGTGAAATAAGGTTCATCGAATACGGTAAAATCTTGACAATTTCAGGCAAAAAATTTGCACAAAATTGCACATTTTCGTTTTTCAAAGGCTTCTAACATTGCTGTGAATGCTCACTATAATTTTTAAAGTATTGTTTCTTCATGTCCTAAGTTAATAAGATATTACCGAAGTTGAAAGAGACTCACTGCCATACTAGTTACAGGGCCTGGAATTTTCCTCTTTTATGTGGATTTCCTCTTTTTGTGGTTTCAATTTCATCTTATTTGATTTCCAGTTTCCTCTTGTTTCGTCTCTTTTTATCACTATTTTGACTTTATTCATGAAAACGTATATTTCAGTTAAATTTTAAAATAAAAAAATAGTTCTATCACACAAGCCTATTTATTGTGGAACGATACATCACCTGGAAATTTTTCCTCTTCTTTGTCATTGGTCATTCCATATCCCGTAGTTACGACAAATTGCCATGCTGGCATTGTATTTGGTTGCCAAAATAACTATGCCAGTTGTCGCGAAGCAGAGTGCTGTGTTCTTGTTTTATTGCGCTCAACCTATTTTGCTTTGTTAGTGCTGAGGCCAAAAGAAGCATATTAGTTGGTTCTGTGTTGTTTTTTTTTTGAAAATAAAATTGGTGGTGCATTAAATTAGGTGCTCACTTTTTAAAAAAACAAGAAAATCAACCTGAGACGAGCAAAAATAATGTGGGACTTGTTGCTTGGCAAATCCTGCTTTTTTGGTCGCTGAGCACTGGTCTCAAAATGAGTTGGGATACCACAGACCAGAACCAGCCCTGCTTGTTGGCTCTATAGAATACACTGGTCAATCAGGAAACGATTGCCAGGCAGAATGTATAATGTCATTGATTATCAAATATCCTGACAATGTTAGTATTACTTACAGTTTTTTTCTAATCATGCTAATAATCTAGGTCAAATTACCTGCAAATTATCTAGGTCAAATTATATGCTAATTATCTAGGTCAAATTACCAAACAAGGTAGTCATGTTTTGTCATTGTCATAAGAACTACATGGCTGACATCAGATCGTTTTTGCATTCAGCCATGTAAATTGTGTTGTAAGGATTAAAATACTTAATCTTAAGTGCAAAGGAGCAAAGAACATCAAAACGACCATGTTCATTCCGAGGTGCTCACTGACCTTGGCTGTATTCAAATAAAAATTTCCTGACAGAATTTTTTACCACCACATTCTCTCAGATCAGCCTCATGTTGCTCTGTGGTCTCTGTGTTTACTGTCGTGGTTTCTGTGACAGTTGTTGGTTAATGTTGACTTTTCCCAGACTCTGAGTGCGTTGGAGAATACCTTGTCAACGGTGATGTGAAAGCAGATGACAGTGCCCTGACTGCCTCTAGTGAAAGTAGTACCAGTCCAGCTGCCCGTGGGCGTATTGATATGCAGAAAAGTAACAACCTAGCTGGGGGCTGGTCCTCTGGCAGTTCTAGTAATCAATACATTCAGGTATCTCCTTTGTGTTGAAATTAAAATTAAATGAATCTCTTAATGAATTTTGAACTAAAAAAGTTAATCTATTTTTCTGTAATTTGCATCTCATTTTATCCTCTTTCTCTCTATAATAAAATAGAATTGTACAGTATTTCTTATAAGAAAAATCTGTAATCCTAACAAAGTTTCATTGGTCCAGCCTATAAATTTTATTACAACCATGCAAGGTTTGATAAAACATCTTACTTTTATGGTTGATGGTACTCTAATTTTATGATTAGCTGTTTGCTCAGTTATTTGTCCATCTCCATGATAGCAATTTGTTGCATTTGTTAATAAAAACAACGATGGATTCAAACTGGCTTGACATGTTTCTTTGTTTATTAAAACACCATCCTCTGAAGCAAAAACAGTGGCCACCTTGCTAGGCCCATCATTTTCAACTTTTTAACATAGTCGGTTCTTGGGAACTTGCTTTTCTGGCTTTCTGTGTCTCCCAAGGTCAGTGAAAGAAAAATGTTTTTGCCTTAGGTATTTAAGATAGTATTCTTTTTCCTACTAGTTCACCCAATTTGTTATTTAAGGTTGACCTGGGTCTAGATTTACGTATCCGCGGGGTGGTCACCCAGGGTCGTAGTGACGCACCGGAGTGGGTCACATCATACAAGGTGGCGTACTGGAAGTCTGGCGAGACGGTGCCCACGTTTTACCAAGAGCCTTTTGGACAGGTCAAGGTAGGCTGGTGTTTGTGTGTGATGGATTATGTTGTGGGTGGTACTCACTTATGATGAGGTAGTGAATTTTGTAGGACAACACAAGATGTCGCTAGTGTTTGGCTAGTGAGCATACAACATTTATTTATTAGAGCACTGTTCAAAGCTGTTGTCATTTTCACAAGTGTGGGCTTGCTATTAGCATTATTTTTTGTGTGAAATGGTGATTTGAAAATACAAAGTTCAACTCTTTATTTAATTTTCAAAATGTTAAAACTGTAACAAAATTCCCACGGCTTTGATATCGCAGGGTTCTTTGATGTGAACATTTGGGCATTTATGTAATAACGGTGCTGATGTAGCTAACGAGCTCAACCAACAAATGAAAATGTGAGAAAAACAGCATCTTAATTTTTATCTCTGTTGTTCAGTTTCTTGTACTTTTGAAAAGTGAGAGAAAAAATCTGCGTTTTGTACATTCTTGTAAAAATGGCAAATGAAGTATCGGTAACTTAACTGTATCCCAAAGTGACTTGACAGTTGCAAAGGGAGCTGAGTTATTGTTTGAACACTCTCAATATTCAATTAGTTGTTTTAGATAAGACATTTTGGAGCTTATCTAGAAAAATAAATCAATTACTAGACTTACGGTTTATTGAGATGGCTACGTTACGTCCTTCTCTTGAGGTTTTCATCACGCCACTGAGGTGTCACGTGACTCGTCATGTGATCCATAGCACAGTTTATGCGGGATACTCTTTAGTGCCCCATCCCACGTCCTTGGCAACAGAAACCTCAGGCCCCCCTGTCTGTTTAGGCTAGGATTCTCAACTGCTTTATATTAAATTGCTTCCTTGACACCTCTCCTGAACCACCTCTCCGTAACATAGCCATCTCAGTAAACCGTAAGTCCAGTAATTGATTTATTTTTATACAATTAACTCAACTGGATGACTGAAAATATTCATCACATTTTGAAGCTAGTATCTTGTGAATCATCTGCTAAACTTGGTGATTACATTATAGTTACTCTAGATTTGCACACTCGCTAACCTAATAAATACTTGCAGGCATTCACGGGCAACACTGATCAGAATTCGACAGTGGTCAATATGTTTGCGTCACCATTCGTTGCCCGCTATGTGCGACTCTACCCCTCGACCTTTGTGTCTCATGTCTCCTTGAGGTTCGACGTGATTGGCTGTACTCTAGGTGAGGAATGTCAAATTGGTATTCAGTGATTTTAGCAATCTGTTTACAACAAGTTTATACTGTAGCTGGTCAACACAATATTGACTGCAGGTACACCATGAAAAAGGTTTTATATGCACATTTACATGTATGATTTTGTAGAAGAATTTCCAAAAATTGCATGATTTTATGATGTAACGTAACACAAGCAATAGGTCACAACGTTGCCCTCTTTGAACTCCTTCTGTTGATATCGATTTCCACCAAGTGACCGTGCATTCATTTGGCTGGTCAGGTCGATATATCCCCTTATTTTAAAAAACTAAGTTTCAGTTGCGTTGTTAAGCTTCACAAACATTTTTTAAGTTTGATGTGCATGTGACCTGTTAGCCACATCACGTGACCTATAATGAACATAATGTGACCTATAATGAACATAAGTCCCTATGGCTCAGCAGTACTAGTGGACTAGAGTGTCTGCACAGTTAGCAGAAGGTCCCGGGTTTGAGTCCCGGTCGGGGCAGAAGTCTTTCCAGACTTAAGTTCATAAGGTCACATGACGTGGCCAACAAGTGGTGTGCAGGCCAGACTTAAAGATGTTCGTGATCTATACTTCCACGTCGGTTCTAGATTATTCACAGCTAAACATAGGGAATGATTGCTGTCACGATTTGTTAGATAACCTGTCCTTTTGCACCCAGATGTATATAAGTTTAGGGACTTTATAGTCATTTTGGTAAAAGTAATACCATGAAAAGCATGAAATTTTTGTAGAAATTTTGTAAATATTAACACTTTGCCTTCTAATATTTCTTTGTTTCATGGGCGCAACTTTGTGAATTTTGTTACATGATTGACGGGTGAAATGACCAATCAGGCTAAACATCCTCCCATTCCAGGCTGTGAACCCATTCCTCTGATTGATGGACCACACAAGGTTCTGGACTCTCAACTGACAGCCAGCTCACAATACACCAATGCTCACACTCCGTCCAGGTCCCGCCTCAACACCGTCAGAGCCAATGGCTTGCCAGGGGCGTGGACTCCCAAGGTTGACAGTGGAGGACAATGGATCCAGGTCAGTGTGATCAGTTTTCAGGCCCCGCCCACTAAGAGTTTTGAGGTCACATGTACTCCACATCCTGTTAGAATAGTCACTAAACATACGTTAGGTGATCTGAAGTGTGACTGTTAAGCACGAGTCTGATCAACAGACAAGTCATGTAAGGTCCTCCAATGATTTGCCTTAGGCCATATCAATTACCATGGCAGCAGATTTATGTTGTAAGTCATTTGTTTTGGAACTGTGCGCTGGAGGACTCGGATTTGAATTAAGCTAGCACAAGTAACGTTATTATTTCTGAGCCACGTTCGATGCTTCAAAAATGGATTGTGGACTTTTTTTACAATGAAGACAGATTCACCAAGTAGCAACAAAAATGGCCAGAAACAGTTTCAGTAGTAAATTCAGGCAAGTTTGATTTGTAACACGAGTCAACCAAACGTGGAGCGGAAGTTCACTCTCAGCATGATGCTGTCTCCACTTTCACAAGAGAAAACTGGGTCGTTTAGATGTGCACAAAGCATCTGGCATGGCTACATACATGGGACCGGTTTTTAAATTCGCGGTATTCACCTAATGACCATTACTTTACATTTAACAATATCTTGGTAATTGTACTTAGTTCTGTGTAATTTCAAATGTGTTTGACTGTGTTGTTGCAGGTAGACTTTGAAGTTAGCCTGTACATCACTGGAGTGGCCACCAGAGGGAGAACAGGAACCAATGCCTGGGTGAAGACGTATTACATAATGTACAGAAACGATGGTCAGACATGGTACTCATACCAGGAGGCTGGAAAACGCAAGGTACATAATTTCATGCTGTTTGTTAATAAATTGACTGAAAGATTAAATTTTACCTTTCATAGTCTAGGTAAAATGTGCCAAATTGGATGAAAGTATTTTTAAAAAGGTAACATTTCTCTTAAAAGTGACATTTGCGGCGACATGGTTTAAATTTTGAAATCAGCTCAGAGATGGACTTTAACCCACGACCTCAGCACCGTCCGACTTTGCCGTCCGACACTTTGCAATAGCTATAAGAACCAACCAGGTGCTTAGTATTTTAAGTTTATTTAACAGATAAGGTCATGGGCCTTGATCTCCGTTAATTCATCTACAAAGTGAGTGGAAGCCAATATCGGGAAACTGATTTTCTGATAAAACTGACAAAACCTACTATTTTGTTGTTTTATAGGCATGATTAAAGCTAATAACTTCAGAAAGTCTATCTTACACAACAGCAAACTCCAAAACTGACTTTCTCAGACCTTAACTAATTTGCAGTCTTAGCAGTCTTTTGTTTATCATCTATCATGTTCATTTATATTGGGCCAATACAATTTAAGACATGTGTAATCTGACAAAATATCATTTTCCTTGCTGTCGTGTTTGCTAATTCTGTTAACAGCAAAAAATAGTGCTAATAACTATAGGGCAGCGAAAATATTTGTACAGAATGACTTTGGCACCTTACTTACTTCCTGTTCATTCTCGTTCATTCCGAGTCATGAGGGAAGACTACTTCCACCCAGCAGTCATGACGTAGAATACCGGGTCATTTTGTCTGCATTTGGCTTGCGCTGTATAGCACGCTTCATAGTTACTTTTGAAAATACTTTATTGCACACGTATTTCAGATCTTTACTGGCAACAACGATGCGCAGACTATTCGCAAGTACCTGCTGTCGAGCCCGTTCACTGCCCGATACATCCGCCTATACCCAGACACATTCAACAAGTTCATAGCTCTCAGATGGGAGGTCTACGGTTGTCACGGTAGGTTGAACTGCCTGTGCGACATGCCTCGTTGTTATGAATGATAAACCCAGCCCCCTTGTGTGCTGTTAGCACTTATGTACAGCCAATAGCCGCTAACAGATGTAGCTGCAATGCGATGAAGTATGCCTTGTTGCTAGATGGCGCTAGAGTAGTTGGTGGGCAGTGTTTTACATTCTTGTATGAATTTTATGCAATGAGGTATTTCTCACCTTTTATCTATAAATTCTTTGCAACCATCATGCCATCAGAGTGACAATGTTTCGCAGGCAGATATTCAAACAATTCATGTAAATACGATAATCGTCTCAAAATATCCGTGAATGAAACAAATTGCTTTTTTTCCCTAAGAACTCGGCCCATGTTGCATGCCATAGTTGGAAATTGGGTCAATCGAAAGGCACCTTTTGTGTTCACAATGCTAAGGAGTGGCAGAATGTTTCCTGCTGATTTTGAATTCTGCTGTGTATCTTTGTAGGCATTCCTAAGGGGAACACAAAGAATATCCTGATTGGCTGTTACGAGGACAAACGCAACGATCCTGACCTCCCGTTTGAACCTTGGAGTCCCAAGTTTGACATTTGGCCTATGTCCTGCATCCGGCATTGCTTTCAAAATGTGAGCATTTTAACTTCGACTTTCATCAGTCACTATTATGTTGGCTTTCATTTCAAGTTAGTGTGTCTGAGTTCCCCTTTCTCTTCTCATTTCAGAAGACTTTTGGTAAAATCTCACAGTTTGTACAAAAATAATACGTAAATTGATATTTTTAATTTTTGAAAGGCTTCTAACATTGCTGTGAATGTCCACAATTTTTGCAAAGCGTTGTCTGGTAGCTGTGGTGTTGAAATTAAGATTAGTATGTTTTTATTTCTTCCTACATAAAGTTTCACTTGTCCACCATGTCCTAAATTGGTGAGATTTTGCTGACTGAATTTGGTTTCGGCGCGGCATTCAAAACTTGTCCACGCACGGTATCTTGCGCCTAAGTCTGGCTGTACATTTACTTCCTGAATTTTTCTAAAGTTCCCGTTTAAACTATCATGTTTTGTTTTAAGTTTCATTTCCCACCCACCACTTGGCTTTTCTTATGTTTGGACATCCTTGGATTTGACCTGAATAACAGTTTCACATTAATGTCTAGGTTCCAAGTGTTGTCAAAATCATGAAGTAGAGTAGAAGGAATTTAATCCAAAATTATTTCAGTTGTTCCTCAAGAAGATTGTTCATCTCATCTTGCTGCCTAAATATGTTTTTTCTGAGCAGTAAGGTTTGCTCTTGTATTTGCTTAAATTATGAATAATTTGTTAAAAAATGCCATCTAATTGTGGAACCAGTTTAACTTAATATGTAGTTCTATGTAAGAGCCAGTCGGTAGGACACTTGCTGAAAAATCTGCTCGAATAGTGGAAATTTTCTGAAATTTTGTTTACGGTGTAATAAAACTACTCTGTACTGCATGTGGTTTCCAGGGTTACATGTATGCTGGACTGCAAAACTCCAAGTATTGTTACTGTGGTAACAGTTACGGGAAGTACAGTGTGAGTAACCGGTGCACTAATCCGTGCACCAACACTGTCAACACCACAGGTGCATGCGGCGGCTCGTATGCAAGCACCATCTACAGCACCGGAATTGGTAAGAAGCGTACTCATGGCAATTAACTGATTGATGCATTAAAGCTACATAACCCAACTTTGTTGTTAGAAAGCTTTAAACCGCTATAAACTTGGCATCAACTTTTGGGTTAGACGACTTGCTATTAAGAAATTGGTCTCAGATTATTCCTTGGTCAAATTGGAAGTAATATTTAGATGTGGTAATAACTGTCAGTTTGTCCTTGCTCGAGATCACACTCTACAAGTTGGCGTGACACGACGCCCCATTTTATGTGCCGAGCATCGCCTTGAGCAATAACAAGCAGTCATTTTTTCCAAGGCCTAGAAACCACTTCTGATTGACATCAGGCAATAAGTTTTGTTTGTATCTGCCACTTTAATTCTGCTTACAAACCTGTGGTGCTGTGAGCTCAATAGAACCAGCCTAGTAAATTGTATTCTAAGCCACTATGCACTAGTTACCCCCTCCAAGCCCAAAATGCGGTTGTCGACCAAATTGGAATGAAGTGAGAAACGGACTTGTTCTGTACCTGAACACTGACCTCCTTATAGCTCCTACTTCTCTGCGTTGCGCTGACGGTTGGACTCCTAATGGCGACTCATGTTACATGCTTGTTGGCGATCCGTTACAAAGTTGGCAGGATGCCAGGGACTATTGCCGATCAGCGGGCGGTGACCTGGCTTCTGTAGTGACACCTGTGGAGTATAGCTTTGTCACTTCAATGATAGCTGGTGGTAAGTGGAGTTTGAAATTGCGTGAACAGCAGCCATCTTCATAATGTGTTTGTTTGTATTTTGTCACATTATTTCTGGTTTGAACTACTGTGCTTAACAAATGATATTTGCCAACCTTACTTTCTGCCTCTTTTTACTCCCAACTACCTTCACATAACACCTTATGCAAATATGACTGTCATCGAATATTAATAAGGGATGTTTCCACCGCTTACACCTTACTTTATCATGGTTCAATCTCATCAATTTAGGACACTTTTGGCCAACTAGTGATACAGATTATTGTTTTCCTAAAATTTAAGAAGCAATTTTTATGCCACTGCTACCATAAAATTGCACAATATTTTGTGAAATGGTTATTCACACTAGGATGTTAGAAGCCTTTAAAAAAATTTAAAATATGTCAGTTCTGGTCATTATTTTAAGTTGTATTGGTGAGGTTGGGACAAAATCTTTGACAAGTGGGAGCTGTGAAAACTACTTAAGAACACCTTGTCGTGATTTTAAAAAATCTGCAAAAGACAAAATTTTTAAAGTGGAAAACCCGTGGAATATGAAAACACGTGAAAACTTATTGTGAAACTCGTCAAAAAAAGTTTTTACACTTGGCATCATTCATTCACAGGACTGCCTGTTGGAAACATACTACACTCAGAAAGATAGTAATATCCTGGAAGACATCAGTAACACTCTACGAAACAGGAAAAAACAGGATGTTATTAGAAATGATAACTTGTTTTAATGTTTATAGGGTTTGAGCAATTTTCCTGTCACTTATAACAATATTGGTTGTAACACATGAACAGAATGAATTGACTTTGACAACCTCCACTTGTCTACAGCCAAAACAAATGTGTGGATCGGGCTGAACGACCTTGACCACTCCATGTACTTTGAGTGGTCAGATGGGTCGCCTGTACTCTTGACCAAATGGAATTCACATGAGCCTAATAACTGGCAAGGCAGGAAGGAAGACTGCGTTCACGTGATTAGAGAGGTATGCTGGTATGGTGGTCATGGTTATGTCGATCAGGATTGTGGCTAATAAAAGTAATTTTGTAGTGACAGCTGTGGTACTTCCACAAACAGGTCATTCAGGATTCGATTTGGTGGCCTGGTTTGATGACCTTGTAAAAATGACAGGTCGCCAAAAGTTGCCACGCCACATTCAAACACGCACTTAAGATACTATAGAAGAACTGATACCCAGATACTAATACATAAGCTTTCTAGCACTTTCTGGGCTTAATTCCAATTATTGTGCTTTATATTTATTTTTAATTTAAGAAAAAAACTCGCTGGTTGTTATTGCTTGAAACCAGGCATGCTGGCCCGTCAATTTGCTCATCAAGACTAGTTAACTTCAGTTTCAGTCGCCAACACAGTATGGCTATCGGAGAATTCCAGGCGATTTAATATAACCAATTTCAAGTCGAAGCATAAGAATGAAATGCCATGCCTTAATTTTCTTAATCTTGTCATTAGTCATGTGTGTAATGGCCGTTTTAAGATACATGATACTTTCCAGAATGGGTTGTGGAATGACGACTTGTGTGACGCACAGTATTCTGCTCTGTGCAAGACACCCAAACAAGTGCTGCCCCCTCCCAGCGTACCACCCAGCCACCCTGGATGTGACCGGGTGAGTGATCGCGAATGTTTCTCTGAGATGCAAGCAATCATTGTTTCCTTGGAAATTATTTGAAGAAGGGCTTACTAATTCAAGTAGTTGCAATGCAATGCAAAATTTTCTTTTTTTTGTGGTTGTTTCATCTTTAGGGGTAAAATGCTCCGATTAGTATAAAAATGCCAAAAGCAAGATAAATTTTCTGGAAATGTTTTGTTGAGAAATTTGACAAAATGAAAATTTACCTGTTCACCACATTGTGTCCCATAGTCAGCTTTTGAAAAATGGAAAAGCAGCAATTATGATCATTATTTTTGCGTCAAATATCTGCTGAGTTAACCGTTTGGGTTACCTGTAGGACTGGATTCCGTACAAGAGTTCTTGTTACTTGTTCTCGGACTTCCTTCGCAACTGGGACTGGGCGCGGCACTTCTGTCAGAGTCTTGGCGGTAACTTGGTACGAGTGGATAACAAGTAGGTCAACTTCTCATTTTCTTTTCATTTTTAAAGTACATTCATGCTATTCATTCTGTTTCTTAATGAGAGATGTTGTTGGTTTTTGTTTTTTGCGTAATCAAGCAAGATTTTTGCAGTGTTTACGTGGCAACTTCTCTCACCATGCTTGACGCGTTGGAGAAATTGTTGCCATATGTCAGCCTAGTATTTAAACGCAGTTGGCGTTACAAATCAAGTGATGCCGGATGAATGTCTGTGTGACAGAAATTGTTGCATTTATCAGATTTGCGATGTCTCCAATCTGATGAATCCGAAAAAAATCCATGAATTGAAAAGCAGTTAGCTGCAGAAGAGTGTGTGAGTTTGCTTGTTTATAGAACAACTTCACCACTTCACACCACCAGATGGCGCATTACACTGAATTATCTAATAATCTATAGTTGATATGGATATTAAACCTTCAGTGAATATTTACCGTCAACCTGAATATTTCTAAATGGTTGTTCCTTAAATAATTAATTTCAGAAATGAATGCTAGCGGTATTCTTTTTTGTACAGCGCATTTTCCCAATCGGTAATTCGTTCTAATGTTCAGAAGGGGCAGAAAGTTGAAGTGAAAACAGTATTATAATGCAAGGTGAAATAAGGAGAGAAGACTGGTTACTATTTTATATATTCAGTTTGGACAAAGATCTTTAAATTGTTCATTAGCAGATGTACCATGCATGCCTTACTCAATCTTTCTGATTTGAACAAGCTACCTGCATCTCATACTTGCCTTCAGGGTTTGAACAACTGTTCCTCAAGCTCATGACTGACCATGTCTGGAAGTTTGAACAAGTGTTCCGTCATCTCTTGCTCAANAATAAATCCGTAACAGTGAAATAAGACAACACGTTTTTATAAGAACTCGGTGTATTTTTAAGGGTTTTACATCGAAGTTTGATCATTTATTGGTGTTAAACGATGAATTCAAGCGATAAGCTGACACCAGTTACCCGTGTTGTGAACTGCTGAACAGACTGCGTGTGAAACCGATGACGTCAGTGGAAAATTTCATCACCTCCGTCTGCCGTCAGGTGTCAGGTAACGCAACCGTACGTGCCGCTATCGAGGAGAACTACTCGATCTAAATTGATACAAATTAGGTTGTTTTTTGGGTGGCATGCTCCCGCCATTTCAGTGTTTGAACAAGTGTTCCTAAATGTCATCATTTTTAACCTTTCAGGTTCGAGCAAGTGCCCCTATATCGTGCTTAACCTTACTTGCAAGTTTGAATACAAATTCCTTCACATTTTGTTTAACTTGGCTTGCAGGTTATGGATGAGTATTCTCATAAATTACATTTTAAACCCTTCTTGAAAGTTTAAGCGAACATTCCTATTATCGTGTTTGACCCGTCTTGCAGGTTTGAACAAGCGTTCCTGTCCAGTCAGCTAGGTAACCGGGACCAGTCTTACTGGACGGATCTGACTGATAACAAGATCAAGGGCATGTACACATTCAGTGATACCTCTGTTGTCGTTCTCTACACCAACTGGGGCCCGAGTCAGCCAGGTACCGTTGACAAATCATGACGCTCCTTCCAATCAAATTGCACTGCATTTTGGGGGATATTAAGATCGCTCTGATACACAGTGGTGTGCACAAATCAAGTCGCCCCCTTATGTCGCTCAGGCAAGTTACACAATAGGTTGGGACATATCAACAGAGGAACAGCAGTTTCTCTTTTCTTCTGTTGTGGTTAAGAAATTTTTGCCATTCAAGTCATGAAAAGTTCAGTTTTCACTGACGTATTTAGTTTTTATAATCTACAGTGTCTAAAATGTCTTCCCAACTCTCAAATGATAAATAGAAGAGAAATTGTTGTCTAGCTCATTCTCTCTAATTTCTATCTTTCATCTTTAATTTGTTGTTTTTACTTGTAAACGGCTGTTTTATCTGTTTAAGACAACACAATCGGGCAGTGCGTTGCCATGGGTGCCGGCCAAACTGCAGGGCTGTGGGCAGATCAAAGTTGCAAGTCTCGTCTGCATGCCATCTGTGAGAAGTCGAGGGTGGGCTACACAGGGCCTCCACCTGTCACTCGTCTCGTAACTCCGCCCCCTTGTCCATCAGGCTGGGAAACCATTGGTGACTACTGTTTCCAGGTGCGTAAGGTTATGAAAATTCATTGCTGAGTTTATTTTATCTTTTACTGAATCTTAATGCTTAATGAACTGGTTGCATGGTCAACCTTTTGAAAAGTTGAAATCATAATATATCTTGTTTTGCAAAGTTTACAAAAACTGGTTGTATCACACCATGTAATGTGCCATTAAACTCTCCTGAGCGATAACATCAAGATTCAGCTAAAACAAGAACAATTATTAACGAAGTTACTATCTCGTATGTATTTGGTGTACTGTTTAGTAACAGTTTTTCCAAGTTCCTAAAATATGGAAAATTAGTTTCATTCCAGCTGTCATTTTGTTGGAGGGAGCTCTGTCTTAAATTCAGAATTAAACTTGAAAGTGCAATAGTTCTTACTATTTTGAGAAATATTGAGGTCATGTTGAAAAAGCATCAATTGGAAACATCTAGTATTGTCTAAGATGGTTTGCATTTCAATTCATTTCATGAAGTTTATAGACAAGCCAAAACAAAAAGATTAACTTTTATTATCATCTGACAATTGCTAAGCTATGAAGCACAAAAAAGATGAAGGTAACCATATATTGCCGAATTACACACGAATCATTAATGTAGGGTGTACTTTTCCCACTGCAACTTTCAAAAGACAAATCTTGAATATAGTCCTCAAAATGGAATGCCGACACGTAAGAGTGGGACACGGGTCTCCTGGCCCCATCATAAATCTTTTTTGAGCTTCTTATTGATTTTTAAAATTAAAACCAACTTGCTGTCACCTTCGAAATACTCTTTCAGTTTAAGGTGTGTATTTGTTTCAAATTTTGCATGGGAATAGGTTAACAAGCCAGACGACGTGAATGCTCAGAAGACATGGGTCGACGCTCGCTCCGACTGTCAGAAACAGGGTGCAGAACTTGCCAGCTTTCACAACTCAACCTATCACAACGATTTCTGGAGAAAGCACGTTCTGTGAGTCACTATTCAAGCAGGTGTATGTTGTCTTATTTGAACTACATCTAAACTGTTTCTATTTATTACCTCTGTGTCTAGATCAACTACGTTACCAACCAAGATTTACGCAGGACCTGGGTAGACGCCCGCTCCGACTGTCTAAATCAGGGCGGTGATTTAGTCAGCTTTCATAATTGGACTGAACTCTCGAAAGTGAAAAAAGCGATATTGGCACGGCAGGGAAAAACGCGATGGCCACGACGATTATTTGGGTTTCACTTCTTCTGGCCGTAAGATATCTGCATGGGATGCATGAATTATACTCGTGTAGAACACTCACGGAATGTTCATTGCGAACACGTACATATTTATAAAGAATAATTGCATGTCCTGCATGTCAAGAGTATTCACACTGAACATGCCCAGAATATTCACAGTGAACATGCCCAGAATCGTAACACCGAACAGGCACTGAATTTTCTCGCTTGGCGTTCACAGAGCCTTCAAGTTGAACATGTTCTGAAAGAATTTACATTGAACATGCATAGGGTTTTCATATTAAAAAAGTGTAGAATGTTTTATGTTTTGCAAGCAAAAAATGTTAATTATGTTCTGCAAGCAACGAACATTAATTTATTTGATGTTGAACATACACAGAATCTTGATACTTAACACTCAGGTACATTGTGTTCATACTCAGTAGGCACAGAATGTTCACATTGAACATGACTGTGTTGAACGTTCACATTGAACATGCGTGGAATGTTCATGTTGAGCATTCTCAAAACTTTTTCAATGAACACGTGTGCCATTTTTCCAATTCGGGTTCAGAAACGTTTAATTTGATTGAATTTGCACCAGACTTTCGTACTAAATGATTGTGTGCAGAATTTTTCATTTGGCCCCAACATTCACTTTGTACGTGTGATATTGAACAGGCACAAGATTTTCATGATGAGCAAGCACAAAATTTTGTGCTCAACATCTATAGAACTTTCACATTGAACATGATGGTGTAGAATATGGACGCTGAGTGCAAGCGCAGACGCACGTTCACATTCATTGCCATCATGATCTCCTCAGCACGTCAGTTCCACTAAGTGTCTCCGTGCATGGCTGTCATATTCGTCACAATTTATCGTTGTTGTTGTTTATTTCTAATAAACAAATGGCGTTCAGAAGTGCTGCAATGCATGTTCTGCTTGGTATTTACGCTTCAGTCACCGCAGGGAGCCAGATTGGTCTACACACGTTTCAATGCATCAGTGCTCCCTGGAGCCTGGGCTAATGGGTCTGTCATTTGATACAACAAAACCAAGAAAGACTGGCATTGACTTACAAGTTTATAGTTGCCACATAGTCTTTGCTAGCCACCGTAATTTTGTCCAGCCAATAAGCTGGTGTTTTAACTTTTTCAAAAGCAAGACATGTTGTGTTTGTTGTATCCCATTGTTTTACAGCTTTAAACAAGCTGTAAGGGACATGATGGCCGACGGCGTCCTCAAAACATAATGCATTGTTTCCTTCGTTTGTTTCCCACTGCTCTTGAGAATTTGATCAGTGTTGCCTCACAAACTTTTATGTTACATTCTTAATGGAGAGACGGACAGACAGATGTATAGACTGATGGGTGTGCATTTTTTGTGCATGGCTCTCATCCAAATGAGAAGTTTTGCTGGTCAATTTCCTGATTTAATTTTCTGTTTAATTTCTTCTGTGATTTAGTTTTGCCACGTTATACTTTTGCAGATTGCAATTGTTATCTCAACATCGTTTTCTTGGATTTTTGGTATGCACTGGCATTTTTGTATGCAATGTGGATTTTCAGCATACATGCATGTTTTACTAACTGCATTTTCATCAGAAATATTATGTTGATATTTTATCAAATACCACAGACTACATGTTATAGCCATTGAGCATGAAATACAGTGTTTGACTTGTTGTCTCAATATATTTTAGTGGACTAGCTATTCTTCATGGTGAAAGCACAAGGTCCCTTATTCAATGCCATATTTTAACGGAAAAGTTTTCAGATTTCAAACTCTTGCATGTGCATATCCTAGGTTCACAACCATTGTGACTGTTTTCAGTTTTGATTTTGTGTTTTTCAGAGAAATTATTATAAAGTGAAGTTCTCCCTTAACACTTAAGTTTTCTAGGAGTGTTTCATATCTGGGGAGGAGAGCATAGATGTTTTTTTTGAAATATTTTTTCATCATAGGTTTTTTTAAAATATTTTTTATGATTTCGAACTTAATTTATTAGTTTCTGTTTTATAGCTAGCTGAACAGGGCAAATTGCAGCTCTAGTTTTTGTCTTACATTGTCAAGCAAATTCAAAAAGCTGTAAACTTTGTTAACTTTTTCAAGACTTGCTTCAAATTGAAATTCTGAATCTCCACTTGCGTCTTATTGTTGGCTTGTTCAATTATATTTTTTGCTCTGATGATTCCTGTTGCCATAATTCTACAATGACGATACTCAGAGCCTCTCAAGGAGTATAAGGAGTGTACTTAGGGCAAGCTGAGATGTTTTTGCTCAACACAGAAGTGAAGTATTGGGGCAATTCATTTGTCCTTGTTCTAAGCAGTCAATATTTTTCAAGTCTTTCACCCCCTCCCCATACAACTGTAGATATAGAGGCTCATCCATCAGTTACTGGATTGGCTTTAACAACCGTGACAGTAAGAAAGGGTACGTGTGGACGGACGGGTCGCCATCTGACTTCACCAACTGGAACAGGGGTGAGCCGAACAACGCCAACAACAATGAGAATTGTGCAGAGATGGACGTCTGGAACGGCAAATGGAACGACAACTTCTGTGGAAACAAGCGAAACTGGATTTGCAAACTGAGGAGAGGTGTGGATTCAAAGTTCTCATGTTAAATCACACTAAGGCTGTTTAAGTGCACGACCCATTCTTGTTTGTGTTTACCAGCATGAACTTCAAGGGGTGGAAACCGTCCCTATCATACACCGCAAAAATGTGCTGTGCACAAAAAGCTATTGCCACGGATCACAACCTCACCACATAACCTGTACTCCAACACAACTTCGGGTAGTTTTAGTGCAAGTGATTCAAAACACAACAGGCAGGAACTGGGGCGTGCAGTGTAAGGGCATTCAGGCTGTGTGGTAAGGGTTTTTGTGTGTGGTAAGATCTGGTTTCCACTTCCGAATTGATCTCAACCTGTTCCTTGGTGCAACTTTAGATTTAAAGACTGCTGTGCTTGCAAAGAACTGTTTGTTATTGCTGAAGACCTTGCCTCAATAGGTGGCGTGAACAGAATCGTCAATTTATGCGCTGCATTAAAGGGACATTCTCGATCAGAAAATGTTTTTAAAGAAGTTAGCAGTATATAGTGCTGACTCAATCAACCTGCTTGCTCCGCAGTAGCTAGTCGAACGTTCTACCATTGTGCTAAATTTGACACTTTAAGTAGCAATGTATTTTTAGTGTTTTTAAATAGTAAAAACACGTATTAGCCTTGATTTCAGCAACTGTTTGGTAGCCAGCAGTGAGAATTGGCGATTTGTAATGGAATTACAAAAAATGCATTTTGCTTTTTATAGCTAGCTAGCCATTGTCTAAGCTAATAACTTTAAGAAGCCTCATCCCATCCAACAATAATGGCAAAAATGGGTTTTTGGCGGTAAAACCAATAATGTTGCTCTAAGAAATATCCATTGGAAGTAAGTAAGGTCCACGTCTCTGGCTAGTTTCTAACTGCGTTTGTTACTCTGGTTGCTGTCTCAACATGTAACCATGCTGTCGCCATCTTTTTACTCCGAGAAGAGATTAAAATCTCTCTGAACAGTTACACTTAAAAAATTTTGTTGCAGAAGTTGCTTTAGATAGCAAAATGGTGTCCACGCATAGTTTTTTATCAAAAACTGGTTTGAATGTATCTGGTGATTTGTGTCCACTCTTTAGGTGGTTTTTAACTATTTCCTGTTCGCATTAATCGTATGGTCAGTACACATTTCACAAATCATAGTCAGTTATGAAATTTCATTATTTTGGCAGAATTGGCTAAAAGTAATTAAAAAATTCCATTTTGTAATTTCCAGACTTCAACCTTATTCTCACCACTCCAGGCACACCACCGCCAACGGCCGGTCCCCGTAAGTAGAAATCGTCGTCTTGCAATACCACTTTGTGTGCATGTCTTTTAAAACAATCTTTCAGTCAGGAGAGACATACATACACTGTCTGTTTATTAGTAGACTGTTGTGGAACGGCTAAGCTGCAACAATTAGTGCGTGTCTGTGGTTAGTATTAGGGACTTATTGAACCCAGTGAGATGAGTAAAAACTAGGTCTTAATAATATGTTACACTTTGACCAAACTGTCAGACTCTGCCAAACTTAGAGCAGTTCTGTCACACTTTGTCGCCATAAAAAAGCTTTTTTGTTGGAGTTTTATGTTACGTTATTACACTTTAGTCGTTGTTTTGTACACCGTGACTTTGAGAACTCTGATTGTCTGCCAGTACTGACATGGGATGTTCAACTTCACGGAAACTATAGAGCTGGTGCTCAATTCCTTTTTCATATTATTTTTGTGTTAACGTACCAGTGCTGATTAAAGCCCTGACGCTTAAATGAGGGAGCTAGAAATCATGGCGGGGGTGAAGCCGGCCATGGGCATTTAGAAATTAGAAGTCGGCGGTAGGTTGTTTTGACATGAACGATTGATTCAGGTAAACGTGCCCGCCTCGTTTCAAAGTTATTGATGAATTGCCGGAGACTACAGGAATTTTCCCAGATGTATAAGGTGAGGTGCAGCCAAAACTCTTGACTGTTTATTTATCAAAGGTAAGCGGTAAAAGTTTTGTACATTTGGGTTAAGACAGCATGGCGTTCACAAAGACATGCCATTGGGCAGTTTGGAACAGGTCTCAGTTGCGAAATTAGGGATTGGCACTTTTCGCTGATGGGCTTTAAGCAAAACATGGATGTTAACTCGATTAAGTACCATCAGTTTGACTAGTTCTGTTCCTCATTTGTCAGCTGGTAGCTGTGCTCCGGACAATGACTCTTGGAAGGCGTTGGATGGAAAATGCTACCTGTTTATGGATGGCCAGGGGGATACTGCGTTGTCATGGCGACAGGCCAATAGTTACTGCATGCAGAGAGGTGGTTACCTGACTTCTATTAGTAGTCAGCGCGAACAGAACTTCATTCAGGCACAGGTAATGCATAGGGAGATGTATGTTTTCAGAGTACACATTTTTGAAATAATCTATGTTCATAAGTCTCTTCAAAAAAGTTGTTCCTTTCAGTTTGCTTTTAGACTTACTGAAGAGCAGTTGACCTTAATCATGCTGGACTTAGGACAAATAGGCAACGCTGACTGACATGTTACGTAAACAGGATTTAATCATTCTCAAACCTTCTACACGTCATGTAAAACCATAATATTGCTCGCATTTCTACTTCTTAACTTGTTCACGAGTCAACAAAGTTTCGTCCAGACTCTGTCATTTTAACTGTTAGTACTTATAGTCTTGTGATCACACCTAGCTGTCTGCAAACCTTACATCTTATCCTTTACAGGTAAAATCTCTCAACTCCTGGCAGGTGTGGATCGGATTGAATGAGCTCGCCATTGGCGGCGGTCACAGGTAAACTCATGCCCTTTGCCTATGAAGGTTGAACTATGTGTCAATTGTGACAGTGCTCCTATTTGACCGCAATCGACCCTTGTCTTCAGTCTGCTGTGCTTTGTCACATCAGATTCTGTGCTTAATTTCACCTATGAAGTCATAACCTGTCTCCTTTCCCCAATTGGGTGTCGATGTTTACTTGTTCTTTCGATATGCCTCTGTTTTTGCATTTGGTCCTTCACCAGAATTGTCAGGCGTTGTATAGATATTGATGCATTCATTGTGCCTTTAACGGCTTGAATACTCCATTCATCACTTACCTAGGCATTTATGGTCAGCATTTTTTCATTGAAAGAACCCTTGATGTATTTGGGTTAGTTTTAGATGGCATTGTGCTGCTGAAGATTTGAAATATGTGCTTTGATATTATTGTTTTCATGCACGGTCTTACCTTAGGATTACTTCATGTAAAATCTGTTCCTACTGTAGGGTTGTTTTTGTAGAAGGCCTGCGGATAACTGGTTCTTCTCCGAGCGACGATTTTGTTTTAGTATCAATAAGTGGATCAAATACAAACATTACTAACAAACAGGAACGCATGCAAATATAAAATTCTCTTTTCTCATTCTATAGTGCATTTTCCTGAAAAACGTTCTTCTTTGCTAAGAATTTGACCTTTCCGGTAAATCGCTTCATTTCCCGTCTATTCTTTAGCAACACCTAGTGACATCTCTTGTAGAACAGCTAATTTGTTAAATAACTCTCTGTATTTTTATGCGCCCACATATTTATATGTGGACGCATTATGCCGTCATCTCTGTCCGTCCGTCCGTCCGTCCGTCCGTCCGGCGTCCGGCGTCCGCGGCTCTATCTCCAAAAGCCTTTGACATACGTTCATGAAATTTGGCACATATGTTCCATTCATGAATGGGACGGCATGTGCGAACTTTCGGACGGATCCGACTACCGGTGTGCCCCCTAGTGGCAATTTTAGTTTTTTACGCTTACCTTTGTATCTTCAAAAGTCCTGAACGGATTTTCATGAAATTTGGTATGTAGGCACCTAGTAGTGAGATGACGCTATCCTGCCGTTTTCGGATGGATTCGACATAGTTTGCGCCACCTAGTGGCCATTTTTACTGTTTTCGAGTCTGCTTTTGTGCTTCCACCCCTCTATCAACCAAACCGCTCAAAGGA
>NMRA01000439.1:149935-262326 GCA_002633005.1 Phoronis australis | reverse complement strand
TGGGAGAAGGCCAACCAGGCATGCAAAAAGGAGGGCGCTGTACTTGCTAGCATACAGACGGAGTCTGAGAACGGTGTGTGGAGGGCTGTTATGTTGTAGGAGCAGACGTGTACATTGTATATAGGGGTGTGTGCTCAGGGTAACGTACTGATGGAGTATGAGAACGACCTGTGTGAAGGGCTGTTATGTTGGAATTTGTTGCAGGAGCAGAGGTGTACATTATGTGTTTTAGAGTGGCTGTACTGGTTGACGTACTGAGTTGGAGAGTGGTGAGAGTGTAACTTGTATTATGTTTGCATTAATAGCGAGAGGAAAGTGTACATTACAAATGTCCGCCGGGGGCCATGTTAGATGCTGTCTGACCTTAAAAATATAAATAGGGCTGCACAAAACTGATATTATGAACTCAAATCTAAGAAGGGTGAGAAAGAAGAATAATTAAGATGAAATAAACTATAAATAATTGATAATACAAGGGCAAATAATATTACACTGACAGAGTCTGGGAATTGTGGGTGTGTTTGGTTTACATTCAGTTTGCCGGGATGGGGTGGGGGTGAGCATTTGTTAAAACAGTCAAGGGACCATGCTGGAGAGTTTTGATGTATTCGCGTTGATTGTCAACAAAAGTTATGGTGTATACCTGAAACCTCAAGGGCCTGTTTCGTCAAATGTCTGAAATTTGGTTGTAGCGTAGGCAGTCGTAGGCAAGTTGTTGCAAAATGCAACGCTCCGTTTTTAAGAAGAGTGGAAACATTCCTAATGACGTAATTCTTATTTTTGTATACTTTGTTTTTGTAAATTTTTATACATCGGATATTTTTTGCCTGTCACATTGCACTTACATCATGATACTCTTTGATGTTGTCTAAAATCTTATGCTGCTTTGATATTGAAATTGTTACTACGTGTTTTAACGAGTAATTTCTCGTTATCAAAGCTATCCATCATATCGCCGGTATTCATGATATTATGTGCTCGCACCACCTGTGAAAGATCTTTATATCTTGCCGTCAGACATCTCTCAGACTAGTTTTTGCTACTACAAGTTGACTTAAAAATTTGACTCTGTGTCAAGAACTGTTCTCACCTTGATCTCTGAGTAAGTTGATTTTTCTTATAACATGTTCTCAACTTGTCAATTCTCATATCTTTGAACTACGGTGATGATGAAATGTTTGTTGCATAATTCTTTGATGTCTGTGACATTGACAGTCCGAACACAGATCATAGTGTATTTATTAGCTTGGTAAGAAGTTAAAGTTTAGTTTTTTTTCTTCATGAGATGAGGCTCAAAGATCTGGCTTGACGTGGACTGTCCTTTTTACGCCTGTGATCTGCGGCAGTAACAAGCTGCTGTTCATTTTCCAATCTCAAAAATCATGCAAAATTTGATATTATCCATTTGCAGACTTCCTCGTTAGCAAGCTGCGTGGAACGGATCGAACAGTATGGATTGGTTTGAAAGTAATGCGCGACAACTCTTACATGTGGGTCAGCAACGACGATGTTACTTACACAAACTGGGATCAGGGTGAACCCAACTCAAAAGACGTACGTCACTTCAATTAAAATTAACTTGACGTGTTTTGTAGACGTTTTGCTTTCAGTCTCTGTGCTGACACAATGGTAGTCAAGTGAAACTCTGTTTAGTCAAATTTCTCACCGATACAGTAAACATCAATTCTGAAAATGTAAACATGCCCAACACCAGCAATATTATTTTTGTCCCAAATATAAGAATTGTTACGGTTGCCCCTGTTTAGGTTGGTCCTCATGATAGTCCTAAAGTTATGTAGGGCCTCATCCACGAGTCAGACTTGCCAAATATCTACCAAAATTGCTTTTAAGTCGGTAAAAGTATGGGTTTTCTGAAATTAGAAAACCAGTGTGTGTAAACTTTAATTTTTGACTTTTTCATTTTTTATCTGACATTAATTGGGTCATGTGACCATGTCATTTATTGAGTTTTGCCAACACAAGAAAGGTTCATCCATAGTAACAATGATACCAATAACATGGTTATATTATTAATATTTTATATAAATGTTCAAGATGAAATCTCAAAAACTCTGTAACAGTTACGTTTTTCTATAGTATTTCATTTCCTTTTCATTCAACTTTTGATTTTTTCCATAAAAGTCCCAGTTTTGATACCTTCTCATGCAATAATGGAACATTGTATAAAGAATTTCTAACAGTATATGTCAAAGTTTCTGAGATGTGGCGTTCCAAAATTCGAAAGTTTTGTTCTAGGGTCCTGTATATAACGTTAAAACCATGAATGAAATTTAAAAAAATCTTTCTCAAAAAATGTTTGGTAATTTTCAGGGCTCTTGTTCAAATGTAAACTTGAACTCAAACTCCTAACAATTCTTCGTATTTTCCTGCTCTGTTTTAGTATAAGCTGCAGGTAAATGTCTGTAATTGTAAGCTCAGGTACGTCTTGGTTACTGTTTAATCCTGTTGCTCATTTTTTTGTCATTTGATGTCCCCGGTATTAACACATCGAGAGGCATGAATGGTAACTCAGTTTGTAGCCGTAAGGTCAGATCAAGAGCCAGCGACTGCAGTCTTGGGACTAGAAGCTGATAAATAAAATCAATATATTTGAGTACACAAACAACAGACATTCGTCTTCAGTTCATTCTGTAGAAGTAAAACGGAAAAATTAATGTCAACATAATTTGGAGTTGCCGTTCACAGATTTAACCCGATATGATTACTGTAGCGAGCTATTCACCTTTTCAACATTTAAAAGAGGACATTTTTAGATGAGAAGAACCATTTTCGCATTTAGTGTAAAAGCGCATTTCCACTTCCTGTGACATTTCTATTTTTATTCTATTTCAGGAAAAATGTGTTGAACTGCAGACTTCCCTCGACAATCACGTGGGTCGATGGAATGATGTCAGGTGTACCGGTTACCGTGGGTATATTTGTATGACATATAAAAGTAAGTGAACAGTGTCAAATGGGTGCTGTAAGGAAATTCATTAACCGATACTTCTCGGGTTAAAGGGACACTATGGTGACTATTGTGCTAAGTGAAGTTGTTACGTTTAACCAGAGATATGAAACAACAAAATCTGATTTTATGAAATCAACATTATTCACCATTGCCTGCCAGATATTCCCATAATTCAACGCTGGTTAAGGATCGGTGTCTAATGCTAACAATGCTTTGCCATTTGTCGATTGGGGTTTATAGATTTCTACAGCAAAGCAATTGAAACCCCATTCATATTCATTTCCGTGTTGAGGCTGATCTCAGAAAATCACTTTTTTCACCAATGTCCCTTTAACACCCAGGGTGTTTAAACTGAGGGATCTCCAGAAATGGGGTGGGTGTTAAGTCAAGTAAATTGGGTATTTGAAGAGGGAGGCTTTGAAAAGCTGGAGGGAGGAGTAGGACTATAAGGGAAGTGATTGGCTCGTGTGAATGCCGGGTGTTGCGCGTACATCAGTGGCCTTGGCCTCTTTTTTCCCATTACATTGACTAGTACTTGATAACAAAAGAATTATTTATTAATGTTTTCACGTTATAAAAACCAATTCCATCATCCACTCGCTGATATGACACCTGACCATAGGTCAGTTACTGGTCAGGAGAAATTAGCGTAATTTTTGAAATAAAAATTAATGATTCCTTCATCCTCAGACTGAAAGTTATACCACTGACCTGTTGCTATTTAGTATACTTTTTTGTGCAAATTGAAGAAATTGGCAAAATTAATCGAATTCATTTGTTTATTCAGAGGCTGATATACTTACCCCTGAGCCAACAGTTAACACCTGCTCCTCTGGCTGGGTGCCGTACGGTGATGCCTGCTACTACTTCCTTGGATCGTCCAGCTCATGGTCCAAGGCCTTGACCACCTGCCAAACACTCCAGTCGTCCACTCTGGTCACCATCACATCGCAGTATGAACAGTCATTCTTACGCACGTGGTTACAACAGCAGAACGGGGTCACGTCATTCTGGACTGGTCTGGCGGATACTGTGGTAAGCTCCATGGTGATTTTGAAGCTGTATAAATAAAAGGCCAAGTACCGTAGATGAACGAATCTTGCGAAAACAAAAGATTACGCAAGTCGTTGTGAAATATCTCCATGCTTTACAAGGGAAACATGAACTTGCTTTTGATTTTGACCACTTAGGGTTACAACATTTTTGGTCTTGGCATTTTTAGCTCAAACATGAAGTGGTTTCTGGGCTTGGAGAAAGGAGCACTTCATTTCAGGCTATGCTTTTCAGAATCCAGCGGGGGTAATAAAACAATTGTCTTCTCAGCCCAGACCATTAACTTATTGTTAAGCTGTGCCTACTTGCATAGCCCAACTGGCTCAATTGTATGCTAAGAGCTGGGTTCAAAAAGTCTGCTTTCAGTGACGTTGTGTATCAATTTCAAAAGGGTTATTGTGCATGAATGGCACCTATTATTTACAACCACCCAAAAAATTCTGTGTCGCTTTGCCGACTAGTTACCGCCTCCAAGCCCAAAATGCTGTTATTGCTCAAGTCCATCCTCAATAAGTTGGTTTGCGGGTCATTTGATGTGTCAAGTGTTATATCAGTATCATAGCAGTATAAGTGGTGTTATTCAAAAGCTTGATGTTCCTTAGACAGAATGCAGGCTTATAGCAACTTTGTTATGAGGGACCGAGCATTCAGACAAATTTCTACAAAACTTAAATTTATCTCATAAAAAGTGGACATTTTTAAAGTCTGTAGACTTTGATTTTTGAATTCACACCAATCTGTTGTTTTTTGGGACGCATGTACACATTTTTTAGTAAAACTTAGCAAGAAAAAAGTAGTCGTTGCTGAACAATAGTTACTTACCAATAACACTGACTGAATTTCATTTGATATAAATGTTCAAGATGATCATTGTGGCAGATTTCGCAGTAGGCAAACCGGTCGAGTTGCCCAATCATGACCATTGAGAGTGTCAGCGTTGGATATTCTTTTCCTGAGAGGTATTTTGAAACTGTAAAAACATTTTAATACAGAATTTGAAGCAAAGGATTTCTTCACGTTTTCTATCTTTGTATTGTATCATATATTGTAATCATATATTGTAGTATCGTCTTCCGACTTTCTGCTATTTGTATCCTGGTCTTTTCGTTTTAACTTTTTCGAAAATGGTGTGGATTGGCTGTTGCACATCCCTGTGAATCTCCAACAGACTTTATGCCAGCATTCAGCAATAATATGAAACTGATGTGATTAAATAGCTTTCTTGGCAAACCTTATTCTGTCAGATTAATTCAAAATTGCACAAAGCCCCTAATTTTTTTAGTTGGAATTTGATTTGACATTATTGCACGGTGTCTTCGACAAATTGTACGTTAATGATGTGGGCTTCTCTTATTACCTGTATTGATTTTGTAGAAATCTGGCATCTACTCGTGGGTCAACAACTGGCCGGTCATTTATACCAACTGGGCAGCCAATGAGCCGTCCCGTCGCGATGGTGAGGGATGCGTATCATTTAACGTGTCAGACGGAAGATGGACGGATGACCTCTGTACGAAGTCACTGCCCGCTGTGTGTAAGAAGCTGCCTGGTAAGTTTCAGGTTATTTTTATACCATGATGAAAATATTGTGCATCTCTTTGGATGTTCCCGAGTTCAAATCCCTGTTCAATGGAGAACGTGCCCACCTAAACTGAGAGCAAGTGCCAAAAGCGAGAGCTCCCTATTGTAGCGTGCTTTTGCTCCAGAAAACCAAGAAAGGCTGCTATACTCAGTATAAAGCAAACTTATTATGCCAGCCATTAAATTAAATGGTTTATTTCTGTACCAAATTTACAACAATTACCTTCTGACGACAACAATCGTGTGCATATTGTGGTATTCTTTCATAGTGTACCCCCTAAGTGTACCTCACTGTCCTTCCTATAGGTAATTGTCTTGAAACTCTAAGGTCAGGTTGGACGCCATCTTGGATTTCTAAGCAAACTAGTTATCAAGAGTGATTGCGAGCGCTCGCCGCCTTATTGAGTATGCTTCTGACTGCTGTGAAGGCAATCCTTCGAGCTGTGTGGCAGACTTGTTGTGTATTACATTTGGCTTTGTTTGATCAACCACCAGCTCTCTTGATTTAGCAAAATACACAATGGGCAATGTCCTAGGTGGCGTTAGCGTGACAGTGTGCCTTCCTGTATAAATGGATGCCTAGAGGAGAAACGCCCTTTGCTCACATATGCCCCTATACTGATTGGCTGCTGTCTCCTCTATTCAGGTGTAAGTTACAATTATTTTCATTAGCAGTAAATATATGTTATATAACATACGCAATGATAACTGTGGGTTATTATATCGAGATACGTGATATGCAAGCCGATTTAAATGAGGGCGAAACCCGAGTTAAATTTTAATTTAGTAAACGTTAAGTCTCTCACTGTATACTATATCTGTGATAGGCTACATGGTACGTAAGAATTATGCACCAATTTTGTTAGTTTCCTCTGTGTGTATGCTAGTTGGTTTCCCACAATTCATTATGCTGATAGCTTCACAGGCTTTCCGTAAAAAAGACATTGTCGTCGATATTGTAGCTGTGCATGGGAAGAAAGTGAGAGTATGGAGGTTAGACGGTCAATTGTTAATAATTTAAGCGGCATTTTTTAGTAAAGTGTAGCAGTAACTGAAAGTAAACATTTTTGTTGCTAGATTTCATTGTCAATTTTTTCCTGTGGCCAAAACAGCTGCTTTGAGTTCGCAATTTCTGTCTGGGTCATGGCGTTGTGCCTAATTCAGTAACTGCAGTAAACGTCTGGGGTGTCAAGTTTCTCCAGAAAGCAGTTTTACAAGGAGAACGCATCGTGCTGGTTCCGTTACTTTTTGCACTCTTCACATTTTCTCATTGTTGGATGATTTTTTCGAGGTTACTTGAACATATTTTCTTTAGATGAAGGCAAAATTAATTTTGTTGCGTCTGTGACAGCATGAATTAAAAATTTAACAGTGGACAGCCATAACCAAATTGGACATCAGAGACGCATATTAACTGTCTCTGCTGAGGGATCAAGTTCAAAACCTGATTCGTGCTGATGCCAGCCAAGTCTCATCGTACCCGATTGTAGTGAGCAAAACTCAGGTCACTCATCTGAGGAGAAAACGTGGCACCGTCTCGGCAAAAAGATCTTGGCAATGTTCATACCGAACATCTGTCTGCCAGACTTTGTATGTTTCTTGAAAATTTAAAAATAAAAATAGCAATTCTTGGTTCGGTGTGTCAAAATTAGGTCATAAATACACCAGGAAACCAAATAAAAAATATCACTAAAATCATTTTAACAATTGGCCAGTAATTTATCCTTCGAAATTTGGCAAATTTTTGACAGAAAGAAATTATATCGGCAACTTCTTTGAAAACTCCTGTACCTTCTGCCCTAAAAATGATCTGAATTTCAGTTGCAGCCTTTGAAAGATAAAAAAAGTTTTGAAACTTTCAACAACAATTTTTGTTATGCGCCCACATATTTATATGTGGACGCATTATGCCGTCATCTCTGTCCGTCCGTCCGTCCGGGCGGGCGGCGTCCGTCTGGCGTCCGTCCGGCGTCTGGCGTCCGGCGTCCGCTGCTCTATCTCCAAAACCCTTTGACATACGTTCATGAAATTCGGCACATATGTTCCATTCATGAATGGGACGGCATGTGCGAACTTTCGGACGGATCCGACTACCGGTGTGCCCCCTAGTGGCAATTTTAGTTTTTTACGCTTACCTTTGTATCTTCAAAAGTCCTGAACGGATTTTCATGAAATTTGGTATGTAGGCACCTAGTAGTGAGATGACGCTATCCTGCCGTTTTCGGATGGATTCGACATAGTTTGCGCCACCTAGTGGCCATTTTTAGTGTTTTCGAGTCTGTTTTTGTGCTTCCACCCCTCTATCAACCAAACCGCTCAAAGGATGATTGTGAAAATTGGCATGTATGTGCTTACTATGTAGAGGACGGTTGACGATGATTTTCCGACGATTTCGACTACTGTGGCGCCTCCTAGTGGCAGTTTTGTTTTTTTTGCGCCTATGGCTGTATCTCCTAAACCGTTTGCAGGATCTTTACGAAATTGTGTAAGTATATTTATATGATGTTAACAACGGAAGATGACGACTTTTGGACGGATCCGACTACCGGTGTGCCCCCTAGTGGCAATTTTAATTTTTTTACGCTTACCTTTGTATCTTCACAAGTCCTTATTGGATTTTCATGAAATTTGGTATGTAGGCACCTATTAGTGAGATGACGCTATCCTCCCGTTTTCAGATGGATTCGACATAGTTTGCGCCACCTAGTGGCCATTTTTAGTGTTTTCGAGTCTGTTTTTGTGCGTCCACCCCTCTATCAACCAAACCGCTCAAAGGATGATTGTGAAAATTGGCATGTATATGCTTACTATGTAGAGGATGGTTGACGATGATTTTCCGACGATTTCGACTACTGTGGCGCCTCCTAGTGGCAGTTTTGTTTTTTTGCGCCTATGGCTGTATCTCCTAAACCGTTCGCAGGATCTTTACAAATTGTGTAAGTATATTTATATGATGTTAACAACGGAAGATGACGACTTTTGGTCGGATCCGACTACCGGTGTGCCCCCTAGTGGCAATTTTAGTTTTTTACGCTTACCTTTGTATCTTCAAAAGTATTGAACGGATTTTCATGAAATTTGGTATGTAGGCACCTATTAGTGAGATGACGCTATCCTACTGTTTTCAGATGGATTCGACGTAGTTTGCGCCACCTAGTGGCCATTTTTACTGTTTTCGAGTCTGTATTTTTGCGTCCACCCCTCTATCAACCAAACCGCTCAAAGGATGATTGTGAAAATTGGCGTGTATGTGCTTACTATAAGGAAGACAGCTGACAATGATTTTCAGACGATTTGGACTACTGTGGCGCCTCCTAGTGGCAGTTTTGTTTTTTTGCGCCCATGGCTGTATCTCCCAAACCGTTTGCAGGATCTTTACTAAATTTAGCAAGTGTATTTATGTGATGTTGACAACGGACGATGACGACTTTAGGATGATTCTGATTACCGGTATGCCTCTAGTGGCAATTTTAGTATTTGCCTCTAGTGGCAATTTTAGTATTTTACATTGACCTCTGTATTTTCATAGGTCTTCAGGTGTATACTTTGTGTTACTTCGTGACTGTGAAGGAAAAGTTCCAAGTAGAAATTTGTTTCTGGCATTCTAATGCTGTGCTAATCTCGTATGTTGGTAAATTTGTTTTTAATTCTATGTTTCTGTGGTGCTTTAAGCAACTGGTATATTATGAAGATTACTCACATTTTGCCCCTAGCCTATTGAGGAGACAATGACCATGCCTTTCCATTTTGCAAAGTATGCCCTCCACTGGCCACTTTATGGTACCAATAAACAACCCTAGAAGGATACCGTATGCGGTGCAATTGTGGGCGCATTTCAACGCTCCGCGTTGCTCTTGTTTGAATTTAAAGATAAATTATCTATAATGTTTGGAAAGATGAAGAGTGAGATAGACCCCTATAATTTTCAGTGTAGGAGTGCCTGTGTGATGAATTTTATGTGTTATTGGTCTTATTTTTTATATTTTGCTAGAAAGCTAATGTGTAGGATACATTGTCAACTACTTTGTACAATTGAGATTGCTCCTGATTTTTGTCATCCACACGAATATAAATATGAAGGTGGAACTACGTCTGACATAACGTAACCTCGTGCAACTTTTAGACTGTCAAAATGTCTTTGACTTTCTCGACATGTTATTTGGAGCTCGAGGTGAATTGTCTCATCGAGGAGATAGTCTCGCCACGTGGTGACTGCATCATAGGTACAGTCTTGCCACCTGGTGACTCCGTAATGGGTACACAGCTGCAAAAACTTTTCCGAATTTGTAATCAACTGGATCATGTGACCATATTTTCACTAAAATTGATATCACTAAGGTGATCAAATTTCATTGATATATTCAAGGTGAGTTATCAAAAATACTGTTTATAAAAGTTTTCTAAAAGTTTCGTTCCAGTTTTGTTATATGCAACTTGATAGATTTTTCATGAAATACATAAAAGTACTATTTTTAAAACTGTTCCTAACAGCGTTATTGAGAACAGTGCATGAAACAACAGGTCCTTGATCACCACTGACATCACTCTCTACTTCTCAATATTTGATCATGAGTCATCAGGAAATTCGAGTGCCTGTGCATGAAACATAATATCTGAAAGTTTCTTGTGAATTCTATTGGCCGTTTCTGATGCACGATGTTCCCAAGTCAGCTGAATTAGGTGTTACAGCTGGTGTATTGACTATTCATTAGCATTGAGTGAGATTTTGATTGCCAACTGTTGTCAGAGAGTCCATTTCAGATACCGGTATATAGTGTGGGGTCATGAGCAGGGCTTCATCTAGGATTTCGAACATAGGGTGTCCAAAATGGGTTCTCAATATTCCAGGGCGTCCATGATTCCAACGCCGCATTACCCCCCCCCCCACCCCATTCACCAGTTACAATTAAAAAATGCGTTGAACAAGGCTTTTACACCTAAGTTTACAAAAACAGCTCCCTTGTATTGGGCTTTTTCAAGTACTAAAATACTGTTGGTCAAGACTTTTATGTTTAAATTTACGAAAACAGCCAAATAGCTTACCAAACGGGTATTACAGATATAACAGATATTGGTTGAACGATGAGTGCACTGTTTTTGGTCATCTCAAGTCAAATTCTGTTATAAAGTTTATTATATCAACTTCACTAGCTTTATATTCTGTACAATGAGTCATCAAAGCTACAGTTACCAACAAAAGAAAAATGCACAGATGATGTTGGTTTATATTTTGACAACAGGTGTCACTGCTGCTCCATTTTAGACGCACATAGAAAAGCATGAAACAGGCGAAAACTCAAACATTTTAAATGGGGATATTCTTGCGGCACATCATATTATTAAAGTAATGACATTTATTTTGCTTTTGGTATTTTTAAAAAAAGATGAAGTACATGAAATTACAGCTCTGAAACACCAGTTTGGAGTTAAGCAAGGTCCATGTCCCTATATAAAGTACAGAATGGCAGTGGCATGTGAGTCTATTGAAAGCAGACACTCTGGCAACCAACCACGTGCTAATGATTGACAGGTCTACCAAGTAGTTTGAATATTGCAACATTTTAAATACTTTGTATATCTCTTTCCGAGTTGAAAGGGCCAACTTCCCGCTTTGATTAACTGGGAGTCTTAGTAATCTTTCAATGTGGGTGTCCAAACTGGAGAAATTCTGATTGACAGGGCGTCCAAATGATACATTGGGCGTCCTTGCCAGGGCGTCTATATTAGTGCTAGGGCGTCCAAATGGACGCCCAGGACGTACGCTGCATGAAGGCCTGGTCATGAGAATTCTCCGATAACACTCGGCGAACCAAATTCTCACACTCGTCATTAATGACCAAAACCAGCCGTCCCGCTGTGCTGTGTAATCATAAGCAGGAACTAGTATTACTCGCTGTCACGCTTATCAAGGTCGTAGGGGTTTGACGCATTCTGTGCCATCTAACGGCCGTTTCTATGATACTAAATACACCCATAGGAGCACACCATTTGCGGTGCTGTCGTGGGCACATTTCAGCGCTCCACGTTGCTCTTGTTGTAATATCACGTGATGCAAATCCCAATTATTGATAATTTTTTCCACGAAACACAGAAAAGAAGGACTTGCCAATTTGCCCGGGGTTATCTGCAGACACATGGCACACCAGTGTCCAACCAAAACTGTCACAACAAGTATGCAGAGTGCCACTTTCATGACTGCAAAAGAACAAAATCTGACTTTCCTTGTATTTCATAATGAAGTTTCATTGTTTTCCGCAACAGAAAATTCAAACTGAATTGGAATTTCAGAATCCATGTATGGCTTCCTAAGTCCCTGTCCCTACTGCAGCCAGTTTATGTGTTAAGTCTTTAGTGGAATAAATGCAATGAGCACATTATGTACTACAAGACCAAAATGTCCTAATTGCCAATCTTGCGTTACTTCAAATTTGTTTCATTAGCTTTTCAAACTTGCAACGGAAAATTTCAAACTCAACGCAGTGTTAAGTCAAAACAGGTTGTGGAGAGAAGTGAGTTTGTTTTATCAATTTCCTTAAGCTGTGATGGAATAAAGTATTGAAAACTGATCATTTTCTGTGTATGTGGGATGCACGTTTGTTTTTACCCAATTGTGTGTGAATCATGACGTTTTGCAATAGTTCTTTACCCAGTTAGACTGTTAATCTCCTTAAACATTTTACAGTTGTTGATAAATTCACTTACCTTTAGATGATCAGATGAAACAAGTGCTCAGTTACTTGTTGCTGGTGAGACTGTTGACTTATACTTCTGCTAGAAACTCCACACCACATAAAGGGTAAAGGTAGACCCTCTTAGTTGTATATTTCATCTAGAACTGCGTCAGTTTGACACCCCTTTGACGTCTACTTCAATAACTGATCTCATGATCTAGGAACGTTTTATTTCACATTTCTACCTAAATGTCTGACATACCGTTACGTTAATTTTCCACTTATCTAGCACTCAATATGGCATTCCAGGGACTATTTTGTCAAAGTTCTCCACAAAAATAAACGTTAAGAAAAATTTATTCATAATTTGTGCTGTGTATATGTCATGAGACTACTTTTGTTGAAGTTTCCAATATTTGTGAAAGCAAAGTACTAAGTCTTTTTAAAATGAAGAATAACAATTTCGACTACTACTTTTGTGGAAAATAAGTGGAAAATTATATTATAACTGTTACTTCTCATAAAAATGTCAAGATGCTATTGCAAGTTCCCTACTATCCCAATGGTTTACCATAATTGTTTTTTTCCTGGTTCTCTTGACAAATTTTATGACACATGGTCAACAAAACTTGACAAATATCGTTCAAACTCCTCCTCTTTTTAGCCTGTAGACTCAAAAACTGCTCGCTAATTTACATAAGCTTTTGACAGGAAGCATTGAATACGTTTATTATTTTAGGAAATAGAGAAAATATCATTGAATCGGCACAAATTGAAATAAAACGCATCATTCCAAAATAAGCTGGAAGTGTGAGCGAGATTTTCCAGATTTTACCTATTACGCGTTGTTGTAGAATTCTTGCTTTAATGAAGGGCTAATTGATTTCGTGTTCCTTTTTTTCTCTGGCTACTAAATTAATGGCAATCACTAATATGTCATGATCAAAGACTAGTGGTGATTATGCTGTTACGAGTGTGATTTTTCGTTTGATTATATTCCGTTTCATGCTGGTTTTCAATATTTGTATAACCTCATGTTCTCATTTGTGTTACCCTTAATGTATATTACACAACAAACCACACGAATGCAAAAAAAATATAAAAGATCAAAGTATGATAAATAAAGTAAATTGCCAACTTCAAAGTAGAATAATTTCAGTTCGATGCCATGCTCTCTGGCTGCAGAAACACTCAATCAGTTCCTGTGACAAAGACCTTGCTGTGTAAAATTAGGGTGTTGACTTGTAGTTTGGTTATGGTAAAATTTCTCTAATTTGAGCCAGTGAAAAATGAGTTATTTTGCTCAAGGTCTGAGCTTATCCCATCCAAAATTTAAGAATCATTGTAAAGAAAATAAAATGACAGACTCTGTGGATTGACGACACTTCTGAAATTTGAGAAATATCGTGAATGCCAAAAACCGCCCTTGTCCCGCATTCCAGCATCAAGAAAATTCAATATTTCCTTTAGTTTCCAAGTCCCAAATTCCCAGTTTCGATAATTTTTACCGTATGGCTAAGATTCATTTTGTGGGTTTTTTATGCTGCAATACGTGAAAGGCATGTTGACTTTTGTTTTCCCAAGCCTAAATTTGATGAGGCTAAAGTTGACTATCAGCACCTATTCAGATATTGAGTTAAGGTGATTCTAATATCATATCCTTCACAGAATTATTGCGTTGCAATGAATTTCTTTTTTAAAAAAATAATGTCTTCGAAGCAAGTTCATCTTCTTTTGTAAAAAACCAAACAAATCTATTTTATCTTGTTTGTGTCAGTATAATATGGGAGATATATTTCAGTGGTTAAAAAAATCTATGTGAGGTGTACTTTAAAGTGTGCTATCTGGTTTTGTTGGTAGCTGATTACAAAAATATCATGTACGCAGTATTGTTTTTTGTTTGGCTAGTTTTTTCTTTCATAGAATTAGACATAATAGAACTAAACCTGTTACTTGAAAGAAATACATTTATTTAAATGTTCAATTGATTCACACATAATACAAAAGCAAGGAACCCAGGTGGGTTCATATGTCTCAGTGCACGTATCTCTATATGTGCAAGTGGGTGATAAATTGTCCTTTGTTACGACTATAGAGAAGAGAAAGTTGAGAAATATGAAATACTTACGAAAATGACAAAAGTATGACATACTGGGATGATGGGCGATTAAAAGCAGCTGGCACCCTGCAGTGTACTGCATCAGTCGTAATCTTGACCTCTCTGCAGTTAGTATCATTGTTGGTCAATAGATGTCAGTAGTAGTGGGAATTCAGTATACAAGAATGGCTTCCAGTAGTGTAAGTGTTGAGACTGTTATCTCCGGTTATGTATTTATGTGTTAATGTACGCAGAACATTTTTGTTATTTTATCAAAAACTCGGGCTCTATTTATTTACAGTGAAATCAAACTTTTTCTGGCACATTCAATCAATATAGTATTAATATTATTAATAATGATAATGTTTTTTTGTATGAGTTCTTATAATTGTGGTAACAATTATGATATTTTTTACATTCATTGAATGATGCTTGTTTATTGTGATGTGCGCTTGACCAGATATCAAGTAGTTTATCTTTAGGGCTTGTTTGTGTATACAACGCTGTCCAGATGCTGTACTCATGTGTACATGACCATCTCATCTTAACTGCTTTTGGGTATAGTCTGTGATGAGTACGGATGACTAAAAAATTTGCATCCCTGCGGATGGGCATGAGATGTCTTCAACATCTCTCGTGGCGCTTTTTATTGCCCATCTTTCCAGAGATTATTATTTTATCTTAATGTTATTTGTACACTCATATTTCTGTACCTTATCAGTCATAATAAATGACCTTATATCGCCTATACACGGTCTCCTTTGTATCTCTTGAAACGGAGCTTGCGACGCACCTATTATTTTCGAGACATATTCCGAGCATAAATGACATTTCACTCGTTAAATATATTTATGCGAGAATATGCACTCGTCCCTCTTATACCCCCATCTTTCGGACTCGTCCAATAACCCCTTGTGTAGATTCGCATGCGGTCCTCCTGCACTCAAGGCACTAGGACATTCCATTTCCAACCTCACTATTGGTTCGTTTGTATTACTGCCACGAGTTTGGTCAGCTCCTGGCTCCCATAGGCTGATGATTGTCACGTGTCATAGGGCACCTTTGTTCTCAAGAAAGTTATATTTCCTGCCATCTATACTTCGCTTTGCAGCACTTAGGTTCGACCTAATCTCTCTTCATTTTTCCCACCCTCTACCACCCTCTACTTTGGGTAGTTCCTCTTACCTGAGTGCTGGCGCTTTTTATTGCCCATCTTTCCAGAGATTATTATTTTATCTTTATGTTATTTGTACACTCATATTTCTGTACCTTATCAGTCATAATAAATGACCTTATATCGCCTATACACGGTCTCCTTTGTATCTCTGGAAACGGAGCTTGCGACGCACCTATTATTTTCGGGACATATTCCGAGCATAAAATTACTTCTTGCAGACAGTGTAACACCGCCGTTCACACTAGTGCCCTCTAATGGCCGTTGCCCTCTCGACGGGAACACGTGGGTGCCACTACACGATGCTGGGAAGTGCTATCTGTTCCGCCTCGATGACATCGTCTCGTTCAGCGATGCCAGTCTGAAGTGTACCGTGGAAAACGCAGAATTAACGAGTATCCACAGTGCCACAGAGCAGACCTTCATTGTGCAGTACATTGCTCAGCAAACTAGGAGGAGTCTGTGGATTGGTCTACTGAAAAATAGGAACGGTGAGGTTTTGTCGTTGCCATAGCAACAAGGTCCGATGATTGTTGATACTGTGATTGATTTCAAATGACATACGAATGCTTTAATTTGGGTCAAAATATTGCAAAACATTCGATATTCAACTTTTTAGCATAGTGAAAACAAAAAAGCAACTCCTTTTTGACTCCAGTTTCAATATTCAGTGGTTGAAACTGGCAGAGTTGACCAAGATGAAACACAGTTTCTTTCATTTATGGCCAATTAGCAACATAAGACCTTTTCGCATGAGTCATTTGAACATCCCACCATACAGCAAGATTCATTTAACGACATGGTGATGGTAAATATGTGGAAAAATGTGTGAAATTTCAACGCTGCTTTAAAATCTGTAGGACTGGTGTCCCTGTACATTTGCGCACAAAATGCACAAATCACCATCTAGTGACGTTGCAAATTTCAATGTGTTGCCACTATATCGACAATTGTTTTTTTGTAGCTTTCACATAATCATGCGTAATGTGTGCACTTAATGCAGCCATTTCCATTTGTCTGACCACACGACTTTCTGCAGGTCTCTCTGTCTGGCATCCAATGGAATTCATTATCAAAGTAGCCGTCACGAATGGAATTTACTGGGGAATGTTAACAAGGTTAAAATTATACAGTAAAATGTATATTCTGAAGCATTAATTTCAGGCCATTGTTCTGCTGTGGGGAAAATGCTTGCGCCTTCTGAGGGGAGATTTTTTTGGGTGAGGGAAAATTCTATTAGTTACCTTCAGTTATAGCTCTCCTCCCTTGTTACCAACCCTCCTAGGCTGTGCCTCAAGTAGCCAAAACTAACATTTTGTGCTGTTTCAAATCGTCACCTGTGTTAGTTACAAGTGATTTGAATCTTAAGGGAAATGTTTGGGCCTCCTGAGAGGATTTTTGCGTAATTTTTTAATATTTTTCAGGGGAAAATGGGGCCGAATGTCGACCGCAAAACCGAGGGATTGAGGGCCCTGAATTCTGTAAGCAGGATTAGTCTTCACAGGAAGAAGTGGGATTTTATCTCCGTCAATTTCTTTGACGTGTACTGCTCTGAAAGTGGTCATTGGTTCAATAGGTTGTTGTGTACCTGCTGGATATGGGTTGGCCTGCAAAAATTCAAGACAGTCCACATAATTATCTAGTTGTCATTACCATTGCTTGCAGGTGCCTTAGTGTGGAAGGATGGCTCACCTGTGCAGTACACCAACTGGAGACGTGGGGAGCCCAACGATGTCAACGGCAAGGGGTCAGAGAACTGCGTTGAAATGAAGTGGGACGGCACGTGGAACGACGTGACCTGTGATGACACCACGGGTTACATATGCAGCGTCAATATGGGTGAGTGAAGGCTGGCAACAACAGGGGGCCCTTCTCGACGGGGAAAATTGGGAAACCTGGGAAAACATGGAAAATAACAAAAAATTCTGTAGAATAATAGAAAAGTCTTGGAAAATGAAAAAGGATAAAAACTGGTGAGAAATTAAAAAGTAGTGACTAACTCGTGGAAAATTTCATGGGCAAATTAATGTCATTTTGTGAGTCATAGTTTGTGGTGGTGATTTCATGCATTCAATTTTTCTTGTCGGTGATAAACTTTAGCCAAAGTGTACTGTTTGTCTACAGTTTTGTGGGAAAAGAACTCGAGGGTAACAAAAATTCTAGGAAAAGGAAAACATCATTGAGTGCAAACCATCAAAAACATTACAGCTGATGGTCTTTTTCTAGTTCTTACATTTTTGTGAAACACAGTTACATATTACAAACAGTGCATGCAATTTCATGACATTTACCAGAATTTTGTAGACGATCATTGTTAAATAAATCTATCAATCAATCAAAAAGCATCGGTCTGTAAGCCAGTATAAAAAAGAATTCTTTTTACGAGCTTATAATTTATTTTATTCCATTTTGGAATGGTAACAACTGTGGGTTAAATGGTTGCGTGGTATTTCTTGAGGTTGACTTACAGTTGTAACCGGCTTTCAAACACCAGCACGTTGTGCAGGCACACGTACACTTGAGCGTTTGTTTGTCCTACACGTTGCGCACCTCAAATAGTGTCACGGTAAACATTCTTCAATTTGAAGAGTTTAAAATTCTTTTACATATTGTCTAGTGCTTGGAAGTTTCTCTCCACTGTAGAAACTTGCAAGTTAGGCTAAGCAAAATACAGCTTATTTATCAACAGTCACAGTATTTGTATGAACGAAATGTTTCAAGATTTTGTTAATACTTTGTGATAAAATGCAGCTCCCGGAATTTGAAAAGTGTGGCGATGTCAAAATCATTCGTGTCGCACTTCTCATAATAAAACAGTGTCTCAATTCCAAATGACTGTCTGAATATGAGGAATTTTTACCGTACAAATTTTTTTGTGTTACATGTACAAATTCCCATCAAAGCTTTCTTGAGCTTATGATAACCATTTAGTGCAATTCACACTCAAGTCATGTGATATTTTGTTTCACAATGTCTGTTTACACACCGTCCCTGTATACTCGGTTGCTAAGACCGTGCAGTGTACATCTAATACCCAAGGGTTCTCAATAACACTATACAGATCAAAACTGATTGGGAAAAATTTTGGATGACGCCTCATTCCAGCTATTATGACGGGGCATTCAGCTTGCACTCAGCTGCCATGACGGGATTCCTCTTGTGCCTGCTGATCTGAATGAGAAATTGGTCGCTTTATGCGATTATTTTTGACGTGTAGTGCGAAAACATGCAGGGACTTGCTGACTAGCTGTGTGATAGTTCCACAGGAAAAACGTGTAATCTAGAGCAGGCCGATTCCAATTTATGACTGAAAAAACTTAATCCAAAGAAATGATAAACGTTGTCTACACTAGATGAAACAGTAGAACTTCACAGATGCTCCGTAAAATATCACATGTTTAGGACACAATATGGCAGACGTGTGAAGTTATGTTTTCATCATGAAAGACAAGCAGCATGAAATCGTCGTTTTAACTTTTTTAAGTTACCATTTTGAAAAGTTGTGGGCCTCGGCAACAATGTTGGAAGCTGATGAAAATGAAAAAGGTCAATTTTGGCAATTATTTTTTTTGTCTTGTCTGAAATTAATGAGATTTTACCGTACACCTCAGATTATCCTTCAGTCCTCTGTGTTCTAAAACTGTGGCTGCAGTACAGCCAAATTCTTCACCTAACAAAGTTCAGGTGGCAGCGCGTCCCTGCCTACAATTCTTTCTGTGGAAGAACCCTTGGGCTGATATCGTCCACCATGTCACTGTATATTTGACAGCACAGTTTCCCTTCACAGTGTTCCCAGCCAGCACGGGCACCCCACCTGATATTGCAGCACCCAGTACAACACGTAAGTATATCACCAGGGGTGTTCTCGTGGGCTATTGTCTTACTGTAATCTGGTAGTGGAAGTACAGTAGCTATGTCGGCTATTGCGAGTTTCCTAGATCTTGTACCAGGATTTTCCGTAGATAATTCCGTGGGCGTGTAGTCAGAAAACAAAAAATTTTCAGGTGTTTTAGTAACACCAAATAACTGTCCGGACGTTTATTCAAAAAAGGAGGGCGTGTAAACAGTCACAGTTTTGGCTACCCAAATGTCAGCATGGACTGAATACACATAGCCCTAGATTAAGAAGTTTCCTGACTTTGACATTTTTCACTTAAAATTGTTTTTAAATCTTATGTTAATAAATGCATAGTTCGCCAACACTTTGTTCGCCAACACTTTGTTTGCCTTACAAAACTGAATTTCTGACTAAAACTTGACACTTTTGAGGGGAAATTTTCGGAATAAATGCCCCACTTTCCGAACACTTGACACCAGAAGTTGTAACACCAAATAACCACCCATGGGTCAATATTCGGCTTAATTTTTTCGAATAAACACCCATGGCCATTTCATCGGTTGGACTTATCTACGAAAAATCCTGGTAAGATAAAAATGAGGTTATATCAAACAAAAAACATTCCTTCTGTTTCGGAACACCAACGCACATAACACCAGTCTTAATTTCTATTGTCTTTCACTTCATGCATATCTGAATTGTGTCTCATTGCATTAAAAATTCTTCAAATTGAAACCTTATAAATTTAAATTGTCTATTTGTCAAAGGCGTGAAAGTTGTCCTAGACTTTCGAAATGGAAGAATCGCAAAAAGTCGCCAACTGACCAATGTCCAGATATTGAGAGTTCATTACATGTGCCTCAACTTGGAGTTACACTTTCTTACAAAAGACTCAGTACCCAGATTTTGAGAATGTGATAGAACCAAAATTACTAATGTCTCATTTTTTTAAAAATCAAACCCAGGCAACAGTCCCAAATTGAAGAATTTTTACTGCTGTTTATGTTCCCCATAGTTCATGTTTAGCCATTTTTGTAGATTAGACTTTTGTTGCACAATGTCTAATAAATACCCCTCACTGTCTGCAATTAGTATACTTGGTCCCCAGGACCTCACACGTTCTGTCCTTGGTCGCCAGGACCTCACAACTTCTAGTCTCTCTAAAGGAGAACCCCCGGTCTGACACTGACCAACATGTCGTAGTGTATCTGACTGCACAGTTTTCCTCCACAGTGTTCACAACCAGCACTGGCACCCCTCCTGATATTCCAACACCCAGCACTACAAGTAAGTATATCATTAAAAATGCATCCACTTCGGCTAGTGTCTAGTGAGTAAGATCGTGTAGAATCGCACTACTGACCGTTATTCAACTATTATTGCACCTCCGCGTGCGGGAGTTTTCGTACATGCCCCAGCCACAAAAACCTCTAGGACACTTGATGATTTATTTTGTGATACATACTGTAGAAAATTACAACGATGCGTGCAAACCATATTTTTGTACCGAGCCCTTTGGGATCATTTATCACCATATACCCTGCATAATAATTGTGGATACAAAATCTCATTTCTTTTGAAAAAGGCTTATTTAAAGTTGCTGGTCCCAAGCTTGGCAAATGAAACAGCATTCAAATTAAAACCATTGTTTGCATGTTATGCATCAAAACAAGTCGTGTTATTTGACACGAGTACAAAAGTCCTCACACCAGTGTGGCCATCCACATCTGCAACAAGAATTACGGAAAGATGTAGTCAGTTTTCTTAGAAAAGTCTGAAGCACTGACAATGAAATACCGATCACCTCTACTTATTTGTGGGAAAAAATCAAAACTTTGTGGTGTTTCGATTCTAAAGCATAACACCAAAACAAACTTCTCCGTCCTTGCATTAATTTTACATAGTAAATGGAAGATTTTGCATTCAATGCAGTGGAGGGTTGTTGAATTGCTGCTCACAGTCGACTCATTACACGCAGTCAAAGTTGCTGAAAAGAGGATTTCTACTGTAAGGCGTGTCTTAAAATGCAAATTAAGGTGACATTGTGGTTATCTTTGTTGCCCATCCTTGTTTTCTGCATGTAAGCAGAAGATAGCATTTCAGGATCAAAATTACATCTAAATGTACTCGTGTATGTAAATTAGGACATGCAGAATTATGGCTGATGCTGCATAAATTTGTGCAGTTGGTTAAGGTCTGGGTGTATATGAAAAGAGGGAATCTTTTACCGTCCAAATTGGTAAGAGTCACTTACAGGGGTCCCTCATTTTGAGAACCAGTTTTCCCCACTGGACAACAGGCATCAAACTGGTTATCAAAATCCGGTATCCCTGTAAGCACATGTATCTATTGTCTGCACACATTTTTGAGAAATAAAATCTTATATACACCGTGGAGGTAGTGAGCTTTCATTTAGAATTCTCTTGCTACATAAGTGATAAATCTTGACAAGCAGCCTATGAGTGTCTTCACTTGTCCCAAAGTTTGAAGGTTGCTGCACTGTGTGTATGTATTAAGCAGCTGTGGGCCTTTAAAATCAGCTGATGGTATTAATGTCACATGAGGCAAGTTAGCTCATCAGCTTTTTCCTATCAATGAAACTGAAAATAGTTCCCTATAACCCTCATGGCCGCACCCAGGGGGGGGCTCGGTGGTCTCGAATGAGCCCTCCAATTTGGCGAATTGGGCAAAAAGGTCCGCCTCAGTGAAACAAAAAGTCTGAGTAAACGAGACAAAAGTCCTCAAAGTCCACAGGCATTCAGCGCGGATGCACGATTGGCAGGCCTGAATCTAGTTGCGCCGTTTTTTTTTAAATTTTTTTTAGTCATTGATTTTTTTCGGTAAAAGGTCTGCATATCAAAGAATTCGAGCCCCCCTCCCCTATATTTTAGGCTGGGTGCGCGCATGACCCTATTTTTGGAGTAAAGTTCATTAATTTGTTAATTCTGCATTGCAGTTAAGCCTCACTGACTAAAGTGTGCGAGTCTTAATTATTAATTGAGCTGATAACAGGATAATGAGCCCCTAAAAGTTTCGCAGCTCCTGCCTGTAATGTTTCTGAATTTGTTTTCTCTTATTTAGCTGTCGTGGGTAGCACCGCCAGTCGTAGCCCCTCCCGTAGCAGCCCCGCCAGTAGCAGCCCCGCCAGGAGTAGCAGCAGCAGCAAAAGCAGCTCCAGCAAGGTCCCTAGCTTGACCACTAGCATCAGTAACAGTGGTAAGGTTGAAATTTGTTTGCAGTGACATCTAGTGGATAAATGATTAACTGAGCCACTGGTTGGCGCCCAAATGTATACGTATATGAACGGACTCTCTTGAACCCCTTGTTTGATGTTTGTGAAATTTTGAACTCATAATCCTGTCATGGATGGGACTGCATAGGATTCAATTAAGAGAGATGATGGTCTCATTTTTTTCATGGATCTGACTGTTGTAGGTGCCTCAGAATCAAATTGTCGGTGTGTCCATATTTTAAAATATCTATCAAATTCTTTGGTGGAACTTTGACCTATACATTCCTAATGAGGAGAGGACAGCTAATTTTGATTTTTTAGCTTTAATGGATATATAACTGTGGAATGAACATGGTGGGTGCATATCACCGCCCTGCTTTGTTCTTGAAAACAGTTTCTTGTCTTTCAGTGTAGGTTAGTGTTTGGAGGGACACATGCTGTTTTNCCCCCCTCCCCTATATTTTAGGCTGGGTGCGCGCATGACCCTATTTTTGGAGTAAAGTTCATTAATTTGTTAATTCTGCATTGCAATTAAGCCTCACTGACTAAAGTGTGCGAGTCTTAATTATTAATTGAGCTGATAACAGGATAATGAGCCCCTAAAAGTTTCGCAGCTCCTGCCTGTAATGTTTCTGAATTTGTTTTCTCTTATTTAGCTGTCATGGGTAGCACCGCCAGTCGTAGCCCCTCCCGTAGCAGCCCCGCCAGTAGCAGCCCCGCCAGGAGTAGCAGCAGCAGCAAAAGCAGCTCCAGCAAGGTCCCTAGCTTGACCACTAGCATCAGTAACAGTGGTAAGGTTGAAAGTTGTTTGCAGTGACATCTAGTGGATAAATGATTAACTGAGCCACTGGTTGGCGCCCAAATGTATACGTATATGAACGTACTCTCTTGAACCCCTTGTTTGATGTCTGTGAAATTTTGAACATGGTATCCTGTCATGGATGGGACTGCATAGGATTCAATTAAGAGAGACGATGGTCTCATTTTTTCATGGATCTGACTTGTAGGTGCCCCAGAATCAAATTGTTGGTTTGTCCATATTTTAAAATATCTATCAAATTCTTTGGTGGAACTTTGATCTATACATTCCTAATGAGGAGAGTACAGCTAATGTTGATTTTTTAGTTTTAATGGATCTATAACTGTGGAATGAACATGGTGGGTGCATGTCATCACCCTGCTTTGTTCTTGAAAACAGTTTCTTGTCTTTCAGTGTAGGTTAGTGTTTGGAGGGACACATGCTGTTTTGTTACTTGTATGACTGAAATCAGTGGTTTGTTAGTGGGCTAAATTTTAAATCATTCAAAACGTTTTTCTGCCCCTGCGAAAGGGAAGACTTGAATTCTAGACGCGACTATTTCAGAACCATGTAAGGTTCATAGTCATGCTTTCTTTATGAATTGCAGTACGGCCAGTCACCCCATCAACAATTGGACCCAGAAAGCCAAGTGGTGGCACCTATGAGCCAGTAATACATGGTGAGCTCTTGCATTTCAAACATTTGTCGTTCTTTAACTCTACTGTTTCTTGTGAATTTCCAGAATGTTAACATAAAATTTGATTCAGAAGTTCTCAGAGTGTAGAACAGAATGTTCCCTATCTACCTCAATTTTTACAGTCCCTGAGAAAGTTTTCAGGGTTTAGAGAGGTCCGTCATCCTGCCTTACATTATGTAAGCAGGTGGCCTTTGAAAACACTTCACCAAACTTACCTTTTGCCTAATGCAAAGATCCTTACCTACTTTTCCGGGGAGTAAAAGTCATGGTTAAAGCAAAACAGGTCCTCACTGACTGAAGCAAGTAACTCTGAATTTTACTGCTGGTCAGGAATGAATGAGGAGATACTGAACCTTAACAGTTTTCTCAGAGCTTGTCCATTATTAAAAAAACGTAGAAATAAACCGGAAAAGCTGGTTGTGTGTTGTCACAAGTGCACCGAGTTAAGTGAGGGAAACACTAATAACATAACTGAGTGCATTTTTGTATATTTGGGGAATTTGGGACATTCAAGTTGGAGACGCTTTAGTCACATGAGAGACAGGATGTCAAAGGTTATGAGGCCATCACAGAAAATTAGCATAAAACACTGGAAGTATGTCTTTTTGTCCACCTTGTTTTGTTTCGAGAAATAAACAACTAAATTATTTATAATACGAACAACTTCAGGTCTGCAATAACAGTGAAATGCCCTCAAATTCGGATACTGATTTTCCTAAAAAGCTGAAATGAGGGGAATTTTCAACGAGTTTGAATTATTTTGATAGGAGAATGGGGACGATATTCATTCAGCCCTCAAATCGTGTTCCTGGGGGTGTATGTGTTATACCAGCTCTGACACGCTCCTCTGTATTCATGACTTTTCTGTAGTGGTACAGTTTGTTGTTTCTCAAGCGCCACCTAGTGAATCTCATGCTTGTCATTCTTACATGTTTCTTTTCATTGTTCTGTTGCTGTGTTGACTGTTAGTTTCCTGCACTAACACTACTAACACTGCTAACCTTTGACCTTTTTTCAGAAGAAGCCAATGACGTAGCCAACGCCTTTAAAATTGTTGGCATCGTTGTGGCCTGCCTGGTCGTTCTTGGCGCCATATTTGTTGGTTATATCATCTACATGAAACGCAAACAGAAGATGTCTTATGCGGGTGGTTTCGACAATGCTTTGTACAACTCTGCCAGTGACTCTGTACAAATGCAAAGCACACATGACTTCCAGCCTGCCAACGGTGGCACTGGAGTCAACCGCAATGGCAATGCCAATGGTGGTTTGAAGGGCCATGGCGACAACTCTTTTGAGAATCCTGGTTTCGAGGCAGGCCCTCAACAATCGGAGGCATAATTCAGACATAATAGACCATGCGGATATTAATATATGAGTCAAAGTCTTCGTTATTACGAAGATTGACTTTTAAGAATGGAGGTATTTATTTTTTGCCAATATATTTTGTCTTTTAAAAAGCGATGTGGAGTTTTCTGAAGCTAAACAGTATTCTTACTGCATGGTTAAATATTACATTGCAAATGTACGAAGAATCAAAAGTCTTTTATGTGCAGTACACAAAGTTACCCAGAATTTCCTATCATCATGGCTGAGCGGAAACAAAATTCGTCGTCATAGTTCTCGTCCCTCATAATGAACAATGAGGGTGAAAGTTATTAACAGATGAGTTTTTGCTTTTTGGCTGATTTCTGTTTTTTCTGTGTAAAAATTGTACTTTTTATATTACCGGTATGTCAAATCCGTTGAATTTTTTTCATTTCTTAAGGGGTATGGGTATTTTCCTTCGTGATACTAGAGCATAATTCATTGCTACTACAATCATTCGGCGTCCCCAAAGACCTTCATTTTGTTTTCTGCTCTTTAATGAACACCCACTCTCACCCCTCGTTAGTAAGATGGCTAAGCTACAATTTTACCATCATAATAGTCCTTACCAGTAATTTTTGCCATTACAGGTTTTGCAAAGTAGCGGCCATGTTGGGTAAACAGTATTTCGCCTGATTAGTTTTGAACTGTACGTTATTGTTGTGATGTTAGATAGTAGTTAAAACTGCACGTCCCAGTTCCTGAGTTAGTTTCAGGAAATTAACATTCTTTTGTAGTTAGCTCATTTGCATGCCATTTCTCACTGTAGAGTGTACCTAGTTTTTTCTTGCATTTGTAAATTTTTGGTACTTATTGTTCTGTGGTATTATTTTCTGAAATTATAAGGCTGGTTTTTACATTGACTGTTATATATAACATGGATTATTACCTATTAATTTATGCTTCTGTTCATTTCACTCAGAGCTTTCATAAAAATCGAAAATGTTATAACCTTAGAATTTGTGTTATCCCTTTATTTCAGAAAAACCATTATTTTCTCCGTGTATGACTTTTAACCAAAATTGAAATCATGTGAACATTAAGTACTTTAAGTAATTTGTGTTTTTCGTTATTACAAATTGAACTTTATTGTATATAATCTTTAAAATTGCTTACTTCTGTATGAAAAATATACTTCATGAATTGTTACGACTTGTTTTTATTAAACCTCTTCGAATTCCTACATAGTTGCATACTTTTGGGCCTAGTCCTGACGTGGTCTATCTGCTGTAACTCTAGGTATATATTATTAATGTAAATTTTGAGATTGTAAATATTTTCATTAAATTTCAGGAAGCTTAATAATATATTTTCATTTATGTGCCCACAGACATTTTTTGTGTGTCTTGCTGTCCTCTCTATCTGTCCGTTTGCCAGTGCTGCCATTGCCCAAACTGCTTAATTGTGTTTTTTGTGAACTTCCATAGACGTGTTTGTGTCATTGATAAGAATGATCTCACCAATTTTCGGATCGGTTTGATTACTGGGTCTCTTAATTGCATTTTTTGCATTTGCCTCTCAATGTACTAAGTTCCTACACAGATGTTGATGATTTTGGGAGATAAGCTTCTTCTGGGTGTGTTGCTGGAAATTGTAAAAACTCACACTTATAGAAATATCACATCATCCTTTTATAGAGTTAGGTAAAATCTTACCAATTTCAGACAAAAGTAATTTCCAAGAACGCCATTTTTTTCATTTTCAATGGCTTCTACTGTTGTTGTGATGCCATAAAACTTCAATACTGTTCAACGTTAGATTTTTGACGAAAGTTAAACATGGAACATTCAGTTTTGTGCTATTAATATATGTTTCATGTAAAATAAATTGAAATGTATCTGTTTTTATAAGTCATATTGCTCTAAATTGGTGAAATTTGACTGTTAGCGCTAATAAATGAACCCCATTTATCGGGAGTATCTTTGAAAAAATCTCCCTTCTGTAGATTTATTCCAAAGCATTCTCCTCTTTTGTAGACATTTTAGAGTGGAGTGTAGCAGAACTAATTGAAATTAAGCATTTTCGTTGGTAGATTTCATTCCCAATTTTCTTGTAGCCAAAACAGCTGCCTTGAGTTCTACATTTTCTGTCTGGATTGATGGTGTTTTGCTTAATTCAATTACACACAGTAAATATCCCCTAGAAAGCAGATTACAATCAGAACGCATTGTGCTGGTTCCGTGACTAGTACACTCTTCACATTATCTCATTGTTGGAGGATTTTTTTCGAGGCTGCTGGATCATATTTTCTTTATATGAAGGCAAAATCAATTTTGTTGTGTCTTTGAAAGCACTAAATTTAACTTTGGACAGTGATAACCAAGTTGGACATCAGAGACCATATTAACTGTCTCTGCTGAGGGATGGAGGTCAAAACCTCAGATTCGTGCTGATGCCAGCCAAGTCTGATCGTACTCTTACCCGACTGTTAGTGAGCAAAACTCAGGTCACTCATGTAAGGAGAAAACTTGGCACTGTCTTCGGGAAAATATCTTAGCAACATTCATACTGTTTATCCGTCTGCAGACTTTCTGTTTTATTTGAAAATTTAAAACTAAAATTAGCAATTTTTGGCCTGGTTTGTCAAAATTAGGGCATAAATACATCAGGAAACCAAATAAAAAATGTCAGTAAATTATTTTAAAAATTGGCCAGTAATTTTTCCTTCAAAATTTGGCAAATTTTTGACGTTAAGAAATTATCAATGTTTTAACACTATTGTTCCTTTTACCCTAGAAATGATCTGAACTGCAGTTGCAGCCTTTGAAAGATAAAAAAAGTTTTGAAACTTCCAACCACTTTTTTGTTTTAATTCAAAGATAAATTATCTTTAGTGTTTGGAAAGCTGGAGAGTGAGATAGACCCCTATCATATTCAGTGTAGGAGAACCTATGTGGTGAAATTTAAGTCACAGTGCTGTGTTATTGGCCTTGCTGATTATATTTTGCTAGAAAGCTTATGTGTATAAGATACATTTTCAAGTACTTCTTACATTGAGATTGCTCTTGATTTTTGTCCACACGTCTATAAATATGATGGTGGAACTACGTCTGACGTAACATAACCTCGTGCAACTTTCATCCATGCCATAACTGACAATGATCAAATAAATTATTTAGTTTCATTATTGTCCACAAGATGGCATTGTTGTCCCTCGGCAGCCATAGTGTGCCAGTTCAATAAAGTCTAGTCTGTTCTCATCGAATAGTGTTAGTCTTCTCCTCATTAGCATAAAACATGAAAACAATACATCGGAAACTAAATGTATTTATTTAATACATTATTGTGAACAACCAATAGATCTTTCTTGTGTTGTCTTTTCTGTAGTTTCTCATGCTCTAATGTTTACCTGAAATTCAAAGGGAAACTGGACGATTCATTTTATAACACAACTATACACCAAAAACCTCACCACACTTAGTTGTTTACCGCACATCATAAGCCAGCAGTAGTGTGTGTCATATAACTTATATCTGGTCAGAATATCTCCACATGTGACCACGTGCAGCTATGTCAGAGTAGTAAGGCATAACGTCTAACTTATCAGGCATGCCAAAAGCATGATGATAAGCAACCTGTCACATTCTAACCGTGGATGGGTGGGCCCAGGATGTTACCAACCAGTGTTTATAGCTTTTGGTGCGATTGTAGACTGAAAAATGATTCAAGTAAATTTCTTTATTGTTCTCGACCATGCGTTCACAAAGTCCAATGTATCTTTTATTCTATGCTTCAGCCTATGCTGTAAAGGGATTGTTCTAAAACCTCATCGACCTCCACACCCCACAACCCCCTGAACCCATGACTCACGGCCCCCATGGCCTGTGGCATTAGCTGTATTTTTGTGCTTTTTATGCTCCCACATATTTATATGTGGACGCATTATGCCGTCATCTCCGTCCGTCCGTCCGAGCGGCGTCTGTCCGGCGTCCGCTGCTCTATCTCCAAAACCGATTGACGTAATGTTCATGAAATTTTGCACATTTGTTTCTTTCATGAATGGGACGGCATGAGCAAATTTTCGGACGGTTGGGACTGCTGGTGTTCCCCCTAGTGGCAACTTTATTTTTTTACTTTTACCTCCGTATCTTCAAAGGTCCTCAACGTAATTTCATAAAATTTGGTGTACAGGCTTCTGTTAGAGAGGTGACGCTATTTTTCTGTTTTCAAGTGGATTCTGACCTAGTTTGTGCCGCCTAGTGGCCATTTTTACTGTTTTGGAGTCTGTTTTTGGCGTCCACCCCTCTATCAACCAAACTGCTTTCACGATAATTGTGAAAATTGGCATGTTTGGTTTTACTATGAAGTGGAGGAGGATTTTCCGATGACTTCTACTACTGTAGCGCCTCCTAGTGGCAGTTTCTTTTTTTGTGCCCATGGCTGTTTTTTGCAGGATCTTTACTATATTTAAGAAGTGTGTTTACATGATGTTGACAACGGACAACGGTGATTTTGGGATGGAGTGACTACTGGTTGCCCCCTGGTGGCAATTTTAGTTTTACGTTTACCTCTGTGTCTTCAAAGGTTCTCAACAGATTTTCATAGAATTTTGAATACCGGCATCTATTGGTGAGACGACGTTATCCTCCCATTTTCGGATGGAATCAAGGTACTTAGCCCCAGCTAGTGGCCATTTTTGGTGTTCTTGAGTGTTTTTGGCGTCAACCAAATCATTCTAAGGATGGTTTTGAAAATTGGCGTATATGTGGTCAGTGTGAAGAGGACAGTTGATGATGACAATTTTGACTACTCTGGTGCCACCTAGTGGTAGTTTTGTTTTGTTTTGCACCCATCTCCTATTCTACTGCAGGATCTTTAAATTATTAAATTTAATTGTGTATGACGACTTTCAAGCGGATCCAATGAACGCTGTGCTCCCTAGTTGCAATTTCATTTTATTCTGTTTTCATTTGTTTCTCTGAAGTTCCCTGATGGATTTCTATGAAATTTGGTGTATCGCTTTCTTTTAACTTAAAGAAGCAATGACATGTTCCCATTTTCGGATGGATTGTATGTTTCTGTGTCATCTAGTGGCCATTTTTATGACACAAGTAAGCAACCCTAAAAGCACACCATTTGCAATGCATTCGTGGGCGCATTTCAATGCTCCGCGTTGCTCTTGTTTTTATTTCATAATCTTATTACTTCGTTGAGTGACTTCCATAAGACATATCTATATGCGAATCAGATCTGGCTCAAGTCTGGTGATTAAAGTGGCGTGCGTAGGTGGTCTGAAATAGCGCATTGTGAGAGTGCTATCATTGTCACAGAAATAGTTCCACCAGCGGCTTCCAATGGCCCAGTTCTACTAAACTTAGGGAGAGAGTACATTTCCGTGAATGTAATTTCACATTTTTTATTATTTGCTTTCTGTTGTATACTCATTTACGTACAATATACTCCATGTAACATTGAATACTTAAGTTAACAGTTTCAAACTGTATTTACTGATGAAAACAGTTTTATCGGTTCCTTGCACTCTCCGCACAAAAGTTGAATCTGCCATTCACTGAAGAGCAGACGAGACAGATGCACTCTGGCCAGAACGACATTTGTAATGTTGGTAGGTCTTTGAATTGATTTGGCCGCGTTGTTTTTTTTTCTGTTTTTGCCTTTCAAACTTGCCAGTCGACCCTCTTACTTGCAAACAAGCAGGGAATAAAGTAAACCAGCGGAGCTCACACTCCAACTCATTGGTGCTTTAAGTTGGCACTTGTTTTATGTTCAGCCCGAGTCGAGCTTGTGTGGACTGGGACAAGGGGGTTGTGGGTCATGGGTCGAGAGGATTGTGGGTCGAGGGGGTGTGGGGGTCGAGCGGGTTTTAGAACAATCCACTGTAAAGCCTTGACTTGTGTTTCACTTCAAGCAACAATAGTTGGTTCAATAACCTACTGTCTCTATAGCTGGCTCTAAGTTGAATAATGCTGTAACTGCTGCTTCTTTTTTGCAACTCAACTGTTCACTGCATCTTCCTCTACTGGTAGTGACTAGTAACCAGTGCATGGGTATTTGTAGCCCCTTAGAATGTTATGGAACTTTTCACCGACATTTTTATGCGCCCACATATTTATATGTGGACGCATTATGTCGTCATCCCAGTCTGTCCGTCCAGCTGTTCGTCCAGCTGTCCGTCCGTCCGGTGTTTGGCGTTCGATGCTGTATTTCCAAAACCATTCAACGTACATTCATGAAATTTTGCACACATGTTCCTTTCTTGCATGGGATGGATAGAGCTAAATGTCATACAGATTTGGCTACCTAGCTGCCCTCTAGTGGCTATTTTAGTTTTTTTAAGGTTTACCTCTGTATCTTTTAAGATTCTCAACATATTTTCTTAAAATTTGGCATATATAGGCATCTATTAGTGAGATGACGCTATCATCTCAATTTCAGATTGATTCAACGTAGTTTGCACCACCTAGTGGCCATTTTTGCTGTTTTTGAGTCTGTTTTTGCATCCACGCCTCTATCAACCAAATCCCTTACAAGGATGATTGTGAAAATTGGCATGTATGTCTTCTTACTATTTTCCTGTGACTTTGACTACTGTGGCTCCTCCTAGTTGCAGTTTTGTTTTTTTACGCTCATGGCTGTATCTCCTAAACCGTTTGCAGGATCTTTACTAAATTGAGCAAGTGTATTTATTTGATTTTGACAATGGATGACAGCTTTCAGACGGATCTGACTACTGGTGTGCCAGCGAGTGGCAATTTTTGTTTTTTAGGTTAAACTCTGTTTCTTCAAAAGTCCTCAACGGATTTTCAGAAAATTTGAGACATATAGGCATCTACTGGTGAGATGATGCTATCCTCCCATTTTCGGATGGAATCGAGGAACTTTGCACCACCTTAAGGCCATTTTTACTGTTTTCGAGTCATTCGTCTTATATTTTTTCCAATTACTTATTGATTATTGATGATCGATAATTATGGGATTGTACTGTGGATTACCTATTTACTTTGACGATTGGCAGTAACATCTTTTTTTTTCTCTGTAAATCCAATTGTGGCTCCCACCAATATACATTCATCTTGGCCTTTTCATCACCATCTCGCTGATTTCTCTCTATCTCTGCAATCAGATGCTCTATGGGTTTAATGAATTCACATTTATAAACTGTCAATATATCACTTGGTCTCAAGGAAAAGCAATTTGTGGGTCATTGTCGTAAAACCTGATTCATTTTCTGATAATGCTGTATTACATTTACTTTGAAAATTGACTCGTAACTCTGAGTGCCTTTGCAGAGGAGACCGGGGAACATTCCAATGACATCTCAACCAGCAATTTCCTACGAAACGGTCATCAGGATAATTCGTTTTGCTGGCAGTATTGTAAATAACCTTCTTTAACCCAGCCTGCAGGGTTCTCATGGTGATTTTGTATATAGTGACCTCTGCGAATTATCCTTGCTTGAGCCTTAAATTTAGCTTATTTTTCAAAGAATGTTTGCTGTGAAATTGTAATTTTTGTTTCGAAATCAGATTTTGGGCTGGTGTTTTAAAAGCTCAAAATGGATTGTTCTAAAAACCCCTTGACCCCACACCTCTTGACCCACGACCCCTTCAACTCACAACCCCCTCGTCCTACAACTTCCTTGACCCAAAGCCGAGTTTGGCGCCATCAGGTTATTGACTCACTTTCGGCACAGCTAGCAGCACTCGTCACAGCCTCACATTTCAAACGCACCATAAACAATGCGTGTATAATCGAACCAGGAACAATGCACCTTTTTTGAGAGAAACGGCAGACGGACCTCCGGTGCTCTGAAAACAGGCCGATATGCTCTTTTCGTCCCATAGCAGGTCAAGAATGCTCAGCTGACGATGGACAGGAATCATGAACTATTTTTCAATTTGGCGGATCAGAGCGCCATTACACCTGGCCGGAAAAGTTCGCATGCGAGCTGACACGCGCTCTGTTTGCACCAGCGCTTTTGTGCGGAGTCAGAGAGTACACTTATGTGCTCTTCCGCTGTAACAATGTCTCATGCAACAAAACTCAAAATTCAAATTTATTACATAAAGACATGGGCTGTGCAGCACTGAAATAAGTGGAGGGCTTTGACCCCCCAGCCCCATATGGTGTGCCGCCCTTGCAAGATTATTTTTCAATGGGGGTAAAACACATTAAATGTCCACGACAGTCCCATACCTGACACTGAATAATTACAATTGACAAAATCTTCGACAATGAAGCATGAATCATGATGAAATACCCAACGTTCAACTGAGAATTACACTGATGTTTTCTCAGACAACACTTCAACAGTTGTTTGGAGCTTTTTCATAAGTCTTCTATTTTCTTATGTAAATGTGCTTTATTTTTTTGCTTTTATTTTCGCAAAAATTTGCAAGGCCAATGATCCATTCGTCGACCTCTCTGTTCCACCATGCGACGACAGTTACACCTTCAAGGAAAGTCACTCAGTGACGTAATAAGATCGTTGTGATGAGGGGGTCGTGAGTTGAGGGGTTGTGGGTTTAGGGGGTCGTAGGTTGAGGGGTGTGGGATTCGAGGGGGTTTAGGACAATCCGCTCAAAATTGAACCAGAAATAGTTTTTTAATCGGAGTATGTGCAGGTGTTTTAAAGCTCAAAATTGAGCCAAGATTAGGAATGTTACTGCCCTTCAAAGTTCAAATGTTGATAAGCATAGAAGTTACGGTTGTGTACAACATTATCAAAAAAAGTTTGTGCATTTTACAAAATATCTAGGTAAAGTTTAATTTTGTAAAAGTGTATATTTTGTGAAAGTGGAAAGTGTGACATTCAATTTTCGACTTTTTACGAATCTGTTATGAACTGGGTAATGTGACCATATTTTTTCACTAAAATTCAGAAAAATACAAAGGTATATTGATAGCAAAACAATGGTATCAATAACATGATCAAATTTTATTTGACATGCAAGGTGAGATATGAAAATGCTGTTAAAACACTTTTCTGAAATTATCATTTCATTTCTGTCATATGCAACTTGATAGATTTTTCATGAAATTCATAAAACTCTTATTTTAAAACAATTCCTAACAGAGCTTTTTGAGAACAGTGCATAAAACACAATAACTAAAGTTTCACGTGACTCTCATCAGCCATTTTTGAGGCACGATGTTCCGCCAAGTCAGCCAAGTGTAGGACATTTTTATGGGGTCTTACATGTCCCTAAGTCTAATGGGATATCTGTTTATACATCACAGCTGGTGAATTGACTATAGTCATTAGCATAATGAGCTAGAGATTTTGGTTGCCAACTATAGTCAGAAATCCATTTCAGATATATAGTGGGTCATGAGAATTCTCAAGACAGCAGTCCCGCTGCACTGTGTAACAACAAGCATGCAATGGTATTACTTTACTGTCATGCTTATCAAGGTCGTACCGGTTTGACACATTCTGTTCAATCTAATGGTCATTTCTATGATACTAAATGCACCCATAGAAGCTCACTGTTTGCAGAGCTGTCGTGAGCGTATTTTGATGCTCTACGTAGCTATTGTAAAATCACATGATACAAATTCCAATAATTGATAATTTTTCACTTAACCCAGAAAAGAAGGACTTGCCAATTTGCCCGGGGTTATCTGCAGACGCATGGCACAGCAGTGTTCCAACCAAAACTGTCACAACAAGTATGCAGAGTGCCACTTTCATGACTGCAAAAGAACAAAATCTGAATTTCCTCATATTTCATCATTAACTTTCATTGTTTTGTTGGACAGAAAATTCAAACTCAATTGGAATTACAAAATTCATGTAATGTAAAGCCTATGTCTGCACTATAGAGTATTGTGTGTTATGTCTTGAAATAAATGCATTGAATAAATACCACAAGCTCAAAATGTCTTATTTTTTAAGAAATTACCAATTTTTTGAAATTTGTGTCATAACTTTTCAATCTCGTTAGCGGAAAAATTTAAACTTAACTCAGTGATTAGTGAAAAGAGGTTGTGAAGAGAATTGAATTTGTTTTATCAGTTCTCTTAAGCATGGAATTAAGTTGAAAACTGATCCTTTTCTGTGTGTGTAGGATGCATGTTTTGTTTTTCCTATTTACATGTGAGTCCTGACATTTTGCAATATCAGCAGTTCTTCATCCAATTAGACTGTTAAACTTTTCATACAGTTATTGATGAATTCACTTACCTTTAGGTCATCAGGAGAAACACGTGCTCAGTAACTTGCCACTGGTGAGACTGTTGACTGATGCATCTGCCTGGAAGCTCAGTTATATATAAAGGGTAAAGGTGGACCCTCTTAGTGGTATATTTCACCGAGAGCTGCGTCAGTTTTACGCCCCTTTGATGTCTACTTCAATAACTGTGGTTACGTGATCTAGGAATGTTTTATTACATATGTCTATCGTAAGTCTGATTTACTTATTTAGCGCTCAGTACTACGGCACACCTGTGAAGTTCTCCACAAAAATAAAGATTACAAAAGTAATTTTAGTCGCACTTTTCACTGTAGATGCCATTGAAGTTTCCACTGTTTGTTATAACAAAGTAAACAAATGGAAAATAAAAATTTTTAGCAAAATAAGTGGAAAATTACTGTACACATTATACAAGTTGCTTCTCTTAAAAATGACAAGCTGTTAGCAAATTTTCTACTATCTACAATAGTTTACCCTTGCTGTGTTCCTGGTTTTTTGATAAATTTTATGACATTTTGTCGATAAAGCTTGACAAATGTAAAAAATTTTGTTTTTTTTAACATATATAATTGGATTTGTCCATATTTTAGGAAATAGAAAAATTATCATTGAATCTGCATAAAGTTGAATAAAACGCATCATGCTAAAATAAGGTAGAAGTGCAGGCTAGATTTTCCTTGAACTGTTGAAGATTGCTTTAATGAACGACTGTTCCTTTTTTTCTGACTGTTAATTTAACAATATTCACTAATCTGTCATTATCAAAGACCAATGGTTATTATGCGGGTGAAAATGTGATTTTTCATTTGATTATATTTTGTTTCATGATGGTTTGTGATGTTTGTATAATTTAATATTCTCATTTGTGTGACCCTCCCACTAGTAAAAATGTATAGAAGATCAAAGGTATAATAAGTAAAGTAAATTGCCATGCAACTTCAAAGTAGAATAATTTAGAACGCATTCCAAAATAATGAGATTTTCAGTCTCAAAATTTTTTTGCTCAATTCAATTGAAAATGGGGGCAATTTATAGCTTTATTAGTTGTGATTTCATTTTACTATTTACTTTGCCAAAATGATTTTTTAACTAGCTGCAATTAACTTCCAAAAACTCATGTCCCATGTGACAAATGGCACTTCTCACGTAGAACATAGCATTCTCACATGTGACATTTGAATGTTCCGTGCGAGTTGTGCCATGTCACAATACAAATGGTACATGGCATAAACAATTGTAGCATGGGGTTTTCATACCAAAAAGTCATAACAAATTTTAAGAGAAATTTTGGCAGTTAGCTACAGTTAATGAGAATTTATTGTTTTTGAAAACTGCTGATATCTTTAAATCACTTTAGTGTGATAACTTCGGTCACAGATAACCAAAATATCAATAGATGCTAAAAATATTTAAACACGTATATATCGGACAATTTTTTACTTTATTTTCATAATGACCACTGACTTGCACTAATTACTTTTGAATGTTTATTTTGCGGACTTTCCATAGATTCTAAACTGCTTCAGGCAATATTGTGAAATTATAAAAGTTAAAACTGTATAAAACAGATGAGTGTAGTTGTAATGTTGTGCAATTTTAGTGAGAAGCACCACTTCTTACCACGCATTTCACCAATTACACTTGTCTGTTTCAAATAATTCTTCATTTTAAAAAAGTCACACGTGAGGAATGTAATCCAGTATTCCATGGCATTTTTTAATTTAGAACATTAGACACCCTTTAACCCCCCCAAGATCATCCACTTGTTTGTTATGAATGTTACTTTCATGTGATTAATCCCAGTTTTGAGTATTGTTATTATGAAGAATACGGAAATCTAATTTGAGCATCCCTAATAATCATACTTAAACTTGTGTAATCAGCGCAAATTGCATATAGCTTGCTGCTATGTAAAATCGTTCAATGGTTGCCATGTGAAAGCAGATAAAGTTATAAAAAATTTGTAATTGATACACTGTGTAATTTGATGGTGCACATTTTATCAATTACACTCAACTGTTTGAAATTTTTTCTAATTTAAAAATGTTCCATGTAATGTTTTCCTGGTATAATTCCATCACGGACTCTAAACGTATTCCATGACATTTTTTGATCACCAAACATTGAAGACCATTCATCAACAGTGAGGGTTATCCATTCAATTATCTGAACTGTCACATTCGTGACATTAACCTCAGTTTTTGTGTATCTTTATCATGAAGATTTTGGGACACCAATTGAACATCTTTTGCAATTATGCTCAAACTCAGTGGAGTGACCTTATTAAGTGATAATGCATGACTGTGTTCAGTCGTTCAGCAACTTCTCCAGACGGGGTGAGGGGTTCTGAACGTGCGATCACATCTGGCTCCTTTGTTAACTGCCCAGCACAGTCGCTTGTCCTGTATGACCAATCATCTCCCAGGCTTCAAAGGGTTACTGAAACCTGTCAGAATGGATTGTCTTAACTTCTGTTGTAGTTGGATGATTTTGGCGATTCAAAAACTAAACATGATCAGTTAATTTGAAAAGGAAATCAGAAATGCTATTGAGTTATGTTCAAATTTGTTATAACTGAACTTAACTTTAATTTTTAGCAGCACAGCCCAGTCAGGCTAGATACCATCTGATCGGAGATTAGAGCAATTATCAAACAAAAGAAAGCCCGCCCTCCAACCATTAATGCCAGAATGGAGTTAATCAGTCTGTGTAAGATATTGGCTGCAGGGGTGATCTTCCCAACTTGTTGTTGGGCTATTAAGAATTGAACAAGTTGGGAGCAACAGGAAAACGCCGTAATGGAAAACCCTTGCACAGATGTTATGTGAAATTAAGATAACAGTACCCAGTATATGAAACAGATTATTGTAATTGACAATTGAATGAAAAGTGCGAGTTTTTACACAAGGCACCAATTACACTTGTTTGTTTGAAATACTTTTATTATACAAACTTCATGTGGAAGGAATTTCGTAAAACATCCCATGGCATTTTTTATTCTTGGCCATTAAAGACCTTTTAACCCCATGCAAGATAATCCATTTATTTGTTGTGAATTCTACTTCACGACATTGATCACAGTTTTTGAGTATATTTATGTGAGAAGATCACAAAAACCTATTTTGTGAAAATCCCTAATTTTCATACTCAAAGTGTGTACTTATAGATTGCTATGATGTAAAACCTTTGGACGGTGGTCAAGTAAAAGCAAGATAAAAGTGTATAAAACAGATGAGTGTAATGGATAAATTGTGTAACTTAAAGGTGCACATTGTATCAATTACACTCATCTGTTTGAAATTTAATTTTAAAATGTTCCATGTGATGTTTTCCGGTAGTATTCCATGGAACTCTAAACTTAGAGGCCTGGAGAACCTTGTTTCTAGGGTAACTGTCCATCCATTTGTCTTGACCGTCACAGTTACTACTGTACTTCATACTTATTCTTAACATGATTTTCATGGAAGTGTTTTGGAAGAATGAAACTGATGAAGCATGTACTAAATGACCGGGTACTTTCTTGGTAGATTCATTTCATCTTTATTGTGAACTAAAATTTTCTGTGATCAGTACCTAACAGTTTTTTCTTCTGTATTTGTTGATCTATTCCTAATTTAATGAACTGTCTGGTACAATTGTTTCATAATTATAGTGATATCCAGTGCACGAGTGTTTGGTTAATGGTTATTGCATCAGGAGGTAAAACTCACTGTCTAGTGTGTTCGTCCTATGTAACAATGTCTCGACATAACTCAAAATTCAAATTTATTATAGCGAGACATGGGCTGTGCACTGAAATAAGTGGGGGCTAGAGCCCCAGCCCCCTATCAGTGGTGCGCCGATCATGCAAGATTACTTTTCAAAAGGTGTAAAGTACAATCAATGTCTGTAATGACAGTCTCATACCTGACACTGAATAATTACAACAAAGAAACAAAATCGGCATCAGTGAAGCATGAATAGACATGATGAAATGCCCAACATTCAACTGACATGAGTCCAGCATAAGGAGCGGAAACCAAGATGCCCCCTGCCAGTCATTGACAAAGAACTGTAGAGCACAGTTCGAAACATTCGAACTTCTATATCTCGGTGTCAGAGTACCGGTAAGTTGTTTTTACTTATAAACACACCTTCACTGGCGAGACCATGAAAAACCTTTTTTCAGTTCAACAGTTGTTCAGAGCTTTTTCAGAAAGTCTGATTTTCTACAATAAACGAGTTTTTCTTTTGCTTTTATTTTTGCAAAAATCTGCGAGGCCAATGATCGTCTACCTCTCTGTCCAACCACGTTACAGCAGTAAGTCTTCAAGGAAAGTCACCCAGCGACGTAATAAGATTGTGAAATATGTAAAAAGCGCAAAAATACTTCTATTGCCACAGGTCATTGGTCGAGGGGGTCGTAGGTCAAGGGGGTCTTGGGTCGAGGGGGTCTAGTGGTTTGGGGGTCGAGAGGGTCAAGGAGGTTTTAGAACAATCCGGTTCCACCTGCTCATTTTGACCAAATTGTAATAACATCTAAATGTTTTAACATTTTAAATCTCGAGAAGCTCCAATGACTTCATTGGGTTTGAATCATTGTGGGACACAACTGTATTCTATCCTGACCTGATCAAGAGAGAGGATTTGACGAAAGGATCCCACTTGTTGGGAGCTTTCCAGAAACCCCACACTTTTGGACGGATTGATTCTGTCAAGCTAATCCTTTTTGTACTGAGTATTAGACAGCTGTTTTTTAACCAATTTAACCTGAAATGGCACAAAAGACACCATATTGTCAAGAATGAGTTCACCTTTTGCAACAAATTTAAAAAACTGACAATCTTAAAAAACATTCTTAGAGCCAAAATAAATCTATTTCTGCAGTTTTGAACTCCCAAAGTAAACATTTTTGTAGCGAATGGAATTTGAAAAAGACGTCTCTTTCGTGAGCATTTATGTTGAGAATGGCACTATTTCATAAGTGGCAGTGGAAAGTCCCCCATCTGAGCGGCATATCCCATATTTCTCTTTTATTGGAAGTACCCCCTGGGGACTTGAGCTAATGACTTCAATACTTTTAATCGAACAAACCATTTTTCATAAGTGTGTACATGCACTTGTGTTTACTTATGTACTTAAACCAAAGGTAAAATCTGGTTTATAGGTAAGAGTTAATTAAAATTTAAGTCCACTCTGCCTATTCCACGAATGCAAGCTCCCCATTCAAACAACTTCTTGGCTAGGTGGCATTTTATCAAACTCTGCTTAAATGCCATTCAGTTCTCTGTTAATTTAGATTATATTAAATGCTATTTTAATAGAACTGATATATAAATCACTCGGTTCCTTACTATAAGTCAATCATCTTTGTTGATTTAGGATATCGGGACTATTTTTACTCGGTCTGTGTCCCGGGGGATACTTGACTATATCGATAGGGTGTGTTGCTGGGAAATCAAAAAACTCAACACTTACAGAAATAACACGTTATGCTTTTAGAGAGTTGAGAAGACAGTGTGGCTCAGTGGTTTGAGCTCTGAACTCCCATTTGAGTGACCCCGGGTTCAAATCCTGGCTTTACTGACAGACACTCAAGCATTGCATAAAAAGTGTCCCTTACTCCTCTGAGCTCAGTCTTACTATTGAGTGAATGAATGTATGCATGGGAATGAATGAGTATCACCTGAGAATACTCTACTTCGAGTGTGAAGTGTAAAGATGAAAAAGAAAAGATAAAATCTCTCCAATTTCAGACCAAAAAATTTCCAAGAGTGACATTTCATTTTCAATGGCTTCTAACGTTGTTGTGATGCCATAAAATTTTTCAAAACTGTTTAATGTTAGATTTTCAAGAAAAATTAAACATGGAGCATTCAATTTTGTGCTATTAATATGTGTTTCATGGAAACAATGATTAAAATGTATTTGTTTTTATAAGTCATATTGCTCTAAATTAGTGAAATTTTACTGTTAGCACCAAAAAATGGACCCTATATATTGGCGGCATATTTGAAAAAATCTCCCTTTTTTAATTTATTCCACAATATTCTCCTCTCCTGATTTTGAAAAACCTATGGATAGCTTATTTATTGAATTGGAATTCAAATAAAAATTGTATATATATTTTTTAACATTGTAAATCCTTTTAGGCATGAAATTCTTCTGTAATTTTGTTCCAAAAATAGACTTTTTTGAATTCTTAGCTAATAGATGTTTTTAAAACCATGTCTGAGTGGCACATTCTGTATATGCTTCCTATTCAAGTACCCCCCCGAGCTTGTGTACCCTTACCTTATTTAGCAAAATTTAGATATTACTTGTTCCCTCAAGGGGTTTGCTGTCACGAGGCCGTTCTTGGATTCAAGTTTCAAATTGAAACTTGACTAAGTTGGAGTAAAATGGATCAAGGATTGCCATAGTAACAAAGTGATCCGTGTATATTTAAAGGTAAATGTTTCATATTATCACGATTAGTTTGCAATGAAAGACTGTATGGGAATTTTTCATTCCTGACCATTTCATGTTTCTTGTTATGATTGTGTATAATTCACAATAGCGCAAGTCTGTTTGTGAGTCAACGATTGCCAAAAAATTAACGGATCTCGGTCTAAAAAATTTAGAATTTTTCTGAGATTTGATTACAACCATCAAGGGCTGTAATTGTTGAGGTCTTAGTTGAGGCACTTAGGAATTGTCTGGAGGGGATCCGTGGGGATTACTTATTAACTGCTTTGCTAGGGATGTAGCTGGTAAATTAGGGATAGTTCTAAAACCTCTTTGACCCCCTCGACCCACAACCCCCTCGACCCACGACCTGTGGCAATAGAGGTGTTTTTGCAATTTTCACATATTGTATAATCTCAATGCGTCGCTGAGTGACTTTCCCATAAGACATGCCTACACGCGAGTCTGCTTTGGCTCAAGTCTGGTGATTAAAAACAGAAAGTGGCGTGAGAACATGATTTGGAATAGCGCATTCTGAGCACGCTGTCGTTGTTACGGAAATAGTTCCACAAGCGGCCACCTATAGCCCAGTTCTAACTTGAAACTTAGGGAGAGAGTACGTTAACGGATCCGACTACCGGTGTGCCCCCTAGTGGCAATTTTAGTTTTTTACACTTACCTTTGTATCTTCAAAAGTCCTGAACGGATTTTCAGGAAATTTTGTGTGTAGACACCTATTAGTGAGATGACGCTATCCTCCCGTTTTCAGATGGATTTGACATAGTTTGCGCCACCTAGTGGCCATTTCTAGTGTTTTCGAGTCTGTTTTTGTGCGTCAACCCCTTTATCAACCAAACCGCTCAAAGGATGGTTGTGAAAATTGGCATGTATGTGCTGAAGACAGCTGACAATGATTTTCAGACGATTTGGACTACTGTGGCACCTCCTAGTGGCAGTTTTGTTTTTTTTTGCGCCTATGACAGTATCTCCTAAACCGTTCGCAGGATCTTTACGAAATTTAATAAGTGTATTTATATGATGTTAACAACAGACGATGACGACTTTTGGACGGATCCACCTACCAGTGTGCCCCCTAGTGGCAATTTTATTTTTTTACGTTTACCTCNTTCATTACGGCGTTTTCCCGTAATTTGTTGGATTCTATAGCCCAACAACAAGTTGGGAAGAACACCCCTGTAGCCAATATCTTACACAACTGATTAACTCCATTCTGGCATTGATGGTTGGAGGGCCAGCTCTCTTTTGTTTGATAATTTCTCGAATCTCTAGTGAGATCATATCTTGCCTGACTGGGCTGTGCGGCTAAAAATAAAAGTTAAGTTATAACATATTTGAACATAACCCTATGACATTTCTGATATTCCTCGTCAAATGGTGATCATGTTTAGTTTTTGAATTGCCAAAATCGCCCAACTACAACCGAAGTTACGACAATCTATTCTTTCCGAATGTAACAATTCCCTCTGGAATTGACTGTGTTCACAAGTGGTCTGGTAGATAATTGGCCTGCCTGTTGTCATACCAGACAAAAGACTGTGCTTGGCAGTTAACAAAGAATCTGGATGTCAGCACAGGCTCAAAACCCTCTAGGTCTGGTAAAGTAACTGAATGGAAAAATGCTGTCATATGTTACCTCTGTATCTTCAAAGTTCCTCAACGGATTTTCAGAAAATTTGGAATGTAGGTATCTATTGGTGAGATGATGCTTTCCACCCGTCTTTTGATGGAGTCGGGAGTACTTTGCGCCATATAGTGGTCATTTTTGCTGTTTTCGAGTCAGTTTTTTGGCATCCACCCTTCGATCAACCAAACCATTAATCTCATAAGTGTGATTTTGAAAATTGTCGTATATCTTCTCAGTGTGAAGAGGACGGTTGACGATGACGACTTCAACTACTGTGGCACCTCCTAGTGGTAGTATTGTTTATTTTGCGCTCATAGCTACATCTCCTTAACCCACCATAGAATCTTTATTAAATTTAGTAATTGTATGTGCATGAAGCTAACAACAGACGACGACGTCTTTCAGGCAGACCCAACGAACGCTGTGGCCCATAGTGGCAATTTCATTTTTTCCGTTTTCCTTTGTTTCTCTGAAGTTCCTTGACAGATTTTTATGAAATTTGGTATATAGTTTTCTGTTAAAGAAGTGATGGCATGTTCCTGTTTTCAGATGGATTGGACATTTTTGTGCCATCTAGTGGCCATTTTTATGAAACAAATAAGCAACCCTGGAAGCACACCATTTGTGGGGCATTCGTGGGACCATTTCAATGCTCCGCGTTGGTCTTGTTAATTTTTTTCTGTTGTATACTCATTAACAATATACTCTATATGACGTTGAAATACTTTTTAGTAAACAGTTTGTTTTTTCAAATTGCATTTACCAATGAAATTACAGTTTTGTCGTTTCCTCGCACTCTCCACAAAAACTAGATAGAATCTGCCATTCACTGAAGAGCAGACGAGACGATTACACTCTGCCGGGAACATTTGCAATGTTGGTACGTAGGTCTTTGATGTGATTTGGTCACATTGTTTTTTCTGGTTTTGGCTTTCAAACTTGCCAAATAGAGTCTCTCGGCAAAAAGACAGGGAAAAACCAGCCGAGCTCACGACCCAACTCATTGGTCCTGCAAGTCAGCAATTGTTCTATGTTCAGATTGAGTTGAGCTTGTATAGACTGGGTCAAGGTGTCAGCTGGTTGTGGGTCTAGGCGGTCATGGGTCGAGGGGGTGTGGTGGTAGAGGGGGTCGAGGGATGTGGGGGTCGAAGGGGTTTTAGAACTACTAGGACATCGTACTCTTCTAGAGAGAAAAAGGGAATCCAGTTGTAGCGAGTTTTAGTGAAAACGGCACTTACTGTAGTTTTGTTCCACAAATCTCATGCTTGTGGGGGTTAATTCCATAAACTATAACCAGTCCTTCTGTAGGAGTTATTTTGTAGCTGAACTTTTAACTTATTGAACCTGAAACAGTACAAAGGGCGAATTCTCATGTTGTCAAAATGAGTTCATCTTTTGCAACCAAAGTTTTAAAGCGGCCTCACTCCACGTTCTCATATCCAAAGCGGCACTGGAAAAAGGAGCCCTGCTTTGTTAGAGTTTTGAGCTCCCAAGGGGACCCTTTTGTGGGGAATTTGTCTGGAAAGAGCTTCCTTTTGTAGGGTATTGTTTCATAGGAAAACTGTATGGCTTTTATATGAGAGTACACCCCCCAATTCTTATGGATGAATGGATGACAGATAACAGTCNGGCTTTCAACTGCCGTAGGCTACAATAAGAATCCCCTCCCCGTGAAATGATTTTTTCTAAGCGTTTATTAGAGCCAATACAGTATACAGCTTTCCACCAAGGCTAGATGATACTACGACACTATTCTTTGTTGCATTAGTAACTGGTCTTGGCTAATATTATCATTTTATGGCCTGGTCATCCATTCAGCCAAAAGTAGTTCCAGAGGTGGCTTATCAGCCAATTATTCACGCATGCTGACTCACAATAGAAGCCTGATAAGAGTGAAGGTGGATAAATGTGGTGTTCCTACAGTTTCTTGTGCTAGTGGATGTGTTCACGACATATTGAACCTGAAACAGTACAAAGGGAGAATTCTCATGTTGTCAAAATGAGTTCATCTTTTGCAACCAAAGTTTTAAAGCGGCCTCAGTCCACGTTCTCATATCCAAAGCGGCACTGGAAAAAGGAGCCCTGCTTTGTTAGAGTTTTGAGCTCCCAAGGGGACCCTTTTGTGGGGAATTTGTCTGGAAAGAGCTTCCTTTTGTAGGGGATTGTTTCATAGGAAAACTGTATGGCTCTTATATGAGAGTACACCCCCCCAATTCTTATGGATGAATGGATGACAGATAACAGTTTGGAAATGTTGTACTGAAACAAGAAGGCTGTGATTACATGTTATTGCTTGCAAAGTTTTAATCTAATCACGTCATGTTGCTTTCTGATTTCACAATGACGTATTTGCCTTGGTCATGGTCGGTCGATGACCACCGCTTTTTACTTTTTTGTGGGATTATCTGCTCATGTTATGTAAACAATTCAATGCCACGAGAAATTTCAAACTGGCAAAAGTTGTTGACAGTTAAGAATTATAATGTTCTATAAAAGGTCATTGATATTTGAATTTGTTTCTCCTACAGCATTGTGAGACTACTTTTGATAAGGATCTCTGAGCCTGCAGACATGCCTTTAACTCACAACAACACAGTATAGACTACTTCAAAGACTCTTAATCCTTCCAAAGAGCCTTTCATCTTTCAACAACCTCCACACAAGTCTCACAATAGACCCTCAACAAGGTACAGTGTTGTAGCCTTTGGGGCTTAGTAGACTACATGTGCCTGAGTGTAAATTGACAAATAATGATACAAAGCCACCCATAAAACATGTTTAATTTTCTTATGGATTTACAATATATTAATCACAAAGGTCTCAAAGCTACCTTTGTGTGTTTGCATAGGGTTCCCTTCAGGGGGTAATACTGCATAATAGACTTTGATATTTCTTTCCACTTCCACCTTGTTTGTTAAGATTTTGGCAACATTTTCTTTTAGAAGTTTACTCGTGCCTGTTCTCTGACTTCTTGTACAGTAATAAGCTGTAAACAGTTGTCTAAATTTAAATATTCTGCAATAGATTATTAGCTGAACTAGCTGTTCTGCATCGAAAACAGCATGGCCATTTTCAGTAATATCAATGGTCAACAGTTCTGCTAGAATACCAATACACAGAAATATTGCATACTTAAAACTACAAACAGACAGGTTGGCTAGCGTACAGAAAGTATGTTAGAGAACTAGTCAGGTGGAACCCAATACTGTGACTTCACCTTCCTGAACTCATGGGAGTACACCCCCCGGGATATCAAATAAATATGATCCATATACTATAGCATGTGACACAATGATGCATGTTAGGGCCGGCTGAGTGAGTGTATAACCCTATTATATCAACAAGATCTAATCTCTGACCGGTTCTTTGGCAATGAAAAACGTAGAGATGAAAAATTCAAAAAGTTAGCGGTCCCTTACACCGCTATGTTTACGCGTCCCTCCTCCTACCTGGACTCAGATAGTGGACTCAGGTGAGTGAATGTGTATGTATAGGTAATTACAGGTATTTGCCTGTATGGTACTGTTTACATAATGTGGCCCATGACACATATCTGTCTGCTATTGATAAGACATGGCAATATTTGGCTTAGCATCTATGTGATAACAAACTGAAGATTTGATAAAGAGACTATTGGTTTTGTAGAGTTTGTATATTGTGTAAGGGTCCTTTCCATATTAAACTGCACATGACTGAATTTGAACTTCACAAGACGCCGCATGTTTGATCAAAGCAGTTTAATTTTGAGATACAGTGCTGGTTAGCACTTGCTCTCATTTTTCGGTAAGTTGTTTCCGAAAATATGTCTACCTGACAGATGTCATAAAGTTCTACTAGCAAAAGGTTTCTACCAAATATTGTAGCTACTACTACATATCCCTTAGGTTAGTCTACAATTGTAAAGGTGTTTCTGGCTGGTACACATGTAAGCCTGTTCATTGTTTTACCATTGTCTGTACTTGGCATTTGTGGTTAATAACCTTTGAACAAGATCATTGATTTATATGGTTTGCTCAATATATCATAGGGACTAGCCATTGTTGTTTAAGAGTGGATAGAACCTACACTGTTTTATAAGAGCTGGGGTGCCTTTTGTAGACCCAATACACTGGCCATGCACCAAGAAAGCTTCTCGCATGGAGCACAAACAGTGAATTATATTTCACAATTTAACATTCTAAACTACCAATCACTGTAGTTGCTGCCATTAAGTGTACACTTGTAAGCTCCCAAGCATACTTCCGGAACACTCGCTTTTTTGTGATTTTGCATGATTCTGTGGGATTTCCGTATCACATTTTTGGATCTTCTGAACTGACCTCGAGCCTCAGTAGAATCAAAAGGGTAAATGTCGTCCATTTTTGCCTCAAAATATGAAAATCATAAAATAGCTTGATGATTAATTTCCAGTATCTGAAGAAATGGAAAAGTCTTCTGTTGTACATATGAATCAGACCAATTTGGAAGCATTGGCCAACCAACTTGGGCTTTGTACACTCTATCAGTTACCTGAATGCCCTGAATAATTCTTTTTTGGGATCATATATCTGACGTTTTCTTTCATAGTACAAAAGGGTTTTGAAACCCACAATCAAATTCTTGAAATTCGAACAAAAGCAATTGTCAATTTTTTTTCATTTTTGAAAGCTCACTACAATGTAAAACTGCTAAAAATTGCATTGTGTGTTTGTTGATGACAGCTGTACAAATAATGAAGACCTGTTATCTTCGTGTTTTCTTCTTTTTATTGAAAATTTTGATAAAATTACTTTGCTATGAATTGAAGAAACTTGACTGCGGATTTTGTGCAATGAAATAACCTGCTTTACTGATGGCAGCAGTTTTTAAAAATTTTCGTCGTAGTTATGGGGAAAACCCAATCAGAAAGCAGAAACAAAACAAACTTTAAATAATTTGAAAACGAGGTGAATTTTGTTCCTAACTCAACCAGTATGCTAACTTTCACAAAAATTTTGTTACGTTTTTTTAATGAACTGCTCAGTAAGAAATGTGTTTGTCTACTTTTTTTAAATTTCAGTTTTAGGTAGCAAGTAAAAGGAACATGTCTCTTTCTTTACAGTTTGTTGACCATGTCATCATCCACTGTCAGTCCTGTGACTGTCTGTGCCCTATCATCCCTTTAATGATGGTATCAGTCCCCTATGTCAATAACCCTTAAGTGTCTTGTGTACTCAGCCTCAACTAAACTGTTGTGGTTACTTACCTTGGATTCAGCCCCTAGCCATATGGGTTACCTGTAATTTACTACCTGGTCCATGTACATGTAATGGTGTAATGTTGGTACGATTTGCTCCCTATTCGGAAGGTTTTATGTTATTTTTTTCTGGGCAAGCATATTTGGTAGGATGGTCTCAAAGTGTTTCGATGGACATTGTAGAATGGTGCTGGAATATTTTTTGCCTCTTTATCTATTGATAATAATAATTAATATGGCATTTAAAAATAACATACTGTGATGTACAATTTGGAGATATCGGGTATCATTGAAACTAAGAGTTTTCATTTTTTGTTTTTGTAAAATTGCCTTATTCAATTTAAAAGGTCAGTAAACCCACACCTTCTGTCAAACAACAAGTTTTGATTTAGGGCTACTTACCATTTTAAAATCGGTCTTATTTTGATCCTTACCCTTATAAGATAAGATTTCTAGGCTTGATGAGGACTGACAGTTTGTTATTGCCTCAGCCCTGGCTAATGAAATTTGCTTGTCAAGGCGGATTAGTCTCAGCCACTGAAGCAGTATGAGTGGTTGGAGTAGCCCACTTTGGAAATAACCATGTCATGTTGAAATTCACTAACCCTCCAGACGGTGATCAGGTCTTTGGTGGGCAGGCAGTCAGCGCCACCTACAGATCCCATATAATGCAGGCGGAAGGTTTCAGTCTGCCAGTATAAACAGCGTTTTAACACCTTTCCTGTTATCTATTAGTGCCAGGAAATTTCCACTGCTTTGCAAACCTTTTGAACAAGGACGCCATGTTCCATACATTTCCCACTGTTGAGAATTATCCACAGTGGCTACGGCTGAAAAAGTGGGAGAATTTCTATCCCGGCCGTCGTCAAGAAACTGAAATTTATTAGTGGACTTACGGTGTAATTTATTTTCCTGTTATAAAACTAATGAGCCACTCTGTAGTAATTGAATTTCTCTCCACCAATCGGAAGCCACTTTTGTGCTCTCGATACTCTATAAGGCGCTTATGAAAAGTCCCCTATTCCGGGCGTTCTATTGCAACCAAATTCAATTCAAGCGAAGGTTAAAAGGTGCTGAGGTTGCCTTGGTAGAACAAATAGCAAATACGCTTCTGAAGAAAGTAATTTTTGACACCAGCTTATATGTGTTTATACATGTATATGTATGTATTTATGAATAAAAGTTATGGTAAACCAGCTATGTATAGCATGAAACAATACAGTGAATTTGGGGTTGGTCATTATTCATGATCATTGAGGTTTTCTAAAAATCATGTTCTTGACACTAGCAAAATGAATCTTTTTTCACAATTAACATTTCCATTGCAAGTTTCACTCAATTTAAAAAATTAGGCAAATTCTTTCTTAACTGGTAGGTTTTCCTATGTCATTGAAGCACCGCCTTCTATTCTTATTGTTGTGTAAATAGTTTGAAAATGATTTGTTAGTGTCTGGGACCCATTATCATTCTTTATTGGTTTATGATGACAGTGAAGTTTCAAAGTCTCCTGCCATTAAAAATTATCCTATTGTTGTCCCATGTCTCTAGTTATGTAACAGCACTTGCTAATGGCTTGAACATCCATTATGAAGTGTGTGTCTGCCTATAGCTACTGGTCCCACTATTTTATGGCACCAGAAGCTTCTTTTGATTATACAAAGGTAGGCTTTACTAGAACACAAAACGGCAGAAAAGTGTAATTTCTTTTTAGGAAAAAAATTTTGTTTCGTCTTTGTATATTTAGTAGAGCACAGTTATTAAATATCAAGAGTGAAATTCTGTACATTTTTAGCAAACAATGTATTAACAGCCACGGATTGTTCTTACCAGTACATCATTGCATGGATGTTCGTTAGTTACAGGTAGTTAATATTTAGGCTTCATGAGAGATTATGTGCACGCTTTCCAACATTATTTAGAATTGTTGCTTCTCGGTGATTGCCTAATTGTTCTTAAAGTGAGTTGTCTTTTAATGCAAAGCCATGCCTTCAATTAACTCATAACTTCCATCATTCATACTGCATAAGTTTTATTTCGTTTCCAAAGAGATGTCCAGTTGGTCTCAGTGCAGTAATTGTCTAACTTCAAGCTCCTATCATTTTATACATACTGTAAACAATCACCATAGCAACTGCAGTAGTTGTGAAATTTGGTTATTACTGGTGTTTAAAGGAGTATTTTCCCTAGTTAACAATCACTTTAAACATTTTCAGTGAACCAAAGCCAACAGCTGATCTGTGATATTGTGTAACATGACTGGTCTATTTGAATGGATTTCCCTGCCTGCTAGCTGTTTTCGAATTACAGGGTTGGCCATCTCTAATAAAACTGGTAATTTCCCGACAGGTTTCTTGACCCATGGAGAGTCTGTAACTCCTTCTTGGTAACAGAAAACTAATGGTTCTATCCTGGTAATAAATTTTCACCAAGGCTAGTTTCAATAAAAGTAATAGGCCTAATTTGATTTTTTGTTAGAGCTGGGTTATGAACTAGGTCAGATCCAGCTTTGAAGCAAAGTCAAGTATCTCTAATGAAATTTAATCCACTGCTTGATTCCTCTTTATTTATTTTTTTAGAAAGAAACAGTTTTAAGGTTGTCATAAAAAATTTTAGAGTTATGTTAAACCATTACGCTATTAATTTGAAATGTGAGTAAGCACAGAACTTATAGACACGATGAAGAATTTATTCGGACTTAATATATATATTTTATGAAAAGGATGAAAAATGAAGATTCCCTTGTCTGCCACATAGTGTACTATACTGGTGAGATTGTACTATAACTGATGGAAAATATTGACTTTTAACTTGTCTCATGTAAGTTATATAACACTTCTTGGTGATAGTACATGTCTGTGTGCACCATTCAACAATAGAGAAATCGATTGCCACATGAAATTTGAATTTGACCGAGCATTAAATTTTGAATTTAACTACCAAAGACTCCACCTACAGTATTAATTCATATTACATATTTCTGCTTAATGGCCATTCATAGATGGAGGCGCCACGTTTAGTACACACTCAGATCACCAGATTAGATTGTAAATATTGTTGCGTGTCTTTTCACCTCAACAAAACGCCTGGACAGAGAACGACTATAGGCACATAAAACATAATCAAATAGTTTATTTCAATAGGAATAAATAAACAAAAACACAAGTAGCACAAGGTGTAACACACAAAACAACCAGCTGAACGAAAATAAAATGTATTCAACTCGGAAACAATACACCCAAGTTTGCAGCTAAGAATTGCATATAGTAATTACATCCAGTCTTAACTATGAGCTTATGATATGGGTAAGTCGAGTTTGTGCCTAGTGCGAGTTCAGTGAAATACACTGTCATGTTTTATTCTCCCTATTTGATTTTTACCCCGTGAAAAACAGGAATTTGCCAACAACTCTTCTCAGTGGTAGATTTTCTCTACTAGAAAATGAAACGGTAGTGAGTGCTGGTTACTTAAAATGTCAATAAACCCGTGTTCTATCACAAAAACAAACTTCTGACTTAAACCACTTACCATTATGAAATTGGTCTCAAATTGTTCCTTAGTCAAATTGGAGATGATTTAAAGGTTTTGAAAGAAATGACAATTCTGCATTGCTGGAAACTAACCTCTACAAGTTGGCTTGTCATTTGATGCACCATGCATGGTCTTCAGGAATAAACTGTCATTCCTTAGCAGACCAGAAATCACTTCTCATCAGAGTAAGGAGCATGTTGAGACCACTTTTACTGCAGTAGAGGTCTTTATCAAAAGTTTGTTTAGATAGAACGTGGGCGCGTGTAGACATTTAAATTATAGTAATTTGTTGAGACAAATTGACTAAATGTGTATATCTGCTTTCTAGGTTTAATTTTAGTTTTAAAGTTAACGGTACTGTCAAAAAATATGTGTAGTAAAACAGCTCGCTTACCTGTTTCTTACTCAAATTACAAGTGATTGACTGGGCTTGGGAGTTAGGGAGGGGAACCCAAACATATCTTTGACAGGGGTGCAGCTGGAGAATTTAAGGAATCACACCAATTTAGAGAGTGCGAAAAAGGGTCCCATTTGCAATGCACTTGCATGACCGAGTCACCTGTTTGTTGTAGAAAGGGGTGATTTGCAAGAATTAATTCTATAACCTGTCTCTTTCCTGAAGATTTTCAAACTGCTGTATTTTTAACCCATTCAAAGCCTGAAACAGCAGAGTTGCCATGTTGACAAATATAAACACATCTTTCACTGCGGAACTTTTGAAACATATAGATAGTATTAAATACCCTTTTGAAAATTTTTGCAGTTGATAAAAGTAAGATTTTGTAAAGTTTTGAACTCCAAACTGAACTTTAATAAAATGCGAAATTTTTTGTCAGAAAAGGCACCCTTTCATATAGAAATTTGAAAAATATCCCCCGTGTGTGCGACATGAGTCCTGCATACCTCTTCTGTGGGTGTACCCCGGGGTTTGGGAAGAACTGGCAGTTCATTAAAACTTAATATCTTGGCTCATAAACTGACCAGATTGGTCAAACACTAATGTTGAGCCACATCAGGCAATAAAGGATTGTCAATTTCCCCTGCTCTGAAATTCTAGTCTGAGTCACGAATGAGTTTACACCAGGTTTATAAAATTAGATGGCTTTTTCAATCAAATACTTGTTGTTTATAGAAGTTGAGTTCAGCAGCTTATGAACTGATGAAACAGCCTAATTAAGTTCGCAGATTAAATGACCTTTTCCAGTGTTATTTTAGTTTTTATGTTTAGTGAATTGACGTTGACTGCAACACATATGAGCATGAGCTGTTTTCAACGTTTCTTGTGAACTTTTTTTATTACCCATCTATCCAGAGATTATTATTTTTATTGTATTTTATTTTCATCCATATATTCTTTGCAGTTGTATTCTGTCAATATAAATGACCTTATTTTGCCAACCTCTGTCTCCTTTTCGTCTCTAGTAACAAGCTTGTGACACATGTATTTTTATTGTTGGTACATATGTCAATCATAAATGTAGTTCTTTCTGAAAGATTCCATACAATTTGTTTTGGTAATCAATTGAGCATTTTCTAGTCTGAATACCCTGCCACACATTTTCCTCACAACCTCTTGGACAGTCAATGAATGGCCTTTGGACCATGGACACTTGGACTACTGAGGTATCTTTCACAAGGTTATCAGAACTTAATGAAGTAAATGTTGAGACTTCTTATGTAATATTTAGATGTTATGAAATAAAATAATTTCTATCAGAAACACGGTTTACCAGATTGAAAATGCCTTATCTAAGTCGGCTAGATGAATGACCGGAATTTAAATTTGTGCCATTTGACAGCAAGGAAAACTCTGTTATTTTACTTTGACTTCCAGCAATGCCATGTCTAGCCCTGGAGTACACTCGACTTCCGACATGTCATTCAGTCGTGTGGACAGCCCTCTTGACATGTCAAGCCTCATGCACTCACCAATCAGATCAACCTTGGGTGACACACTCAGAGGTCAAAGTTTACCAGAGACCTCGGCTTTCATGGAGAACTCTACCTATAAGGCAGCGTATGAAAATAGTGAACTTTTGAGGAGAAGATTGATGGAGAAGTTACATGAAGCCCAAATGACAATTCAGGTGAGGTCAGCCAAATGTCCACCTGTGTGTAACCAAATTTATGATTTGTGCAAGAGGTCACTGCTAACTTTGAGTGTTTTCTTGTTTTTCATGTAACATTATAATATATATTTGTTTTCTGTGTTTCCCTCTAATTATAAAATGTTACCTTTGGTGGTTTAGGTCTTTTTGATATCATTGTGTTCGTTAGTGCCCTGTATTCACCTTCGGTGTGCCGTATGTCGAATCCTTGTTTGCCCTTTAAATTGACAATCCAAACATGAACTTGAAAAAACTCCTATACTAACATTTAGTATTTTGTTACCACATTGTCTGAGTGAACTTAAGCCAGACTGTGACTAATCTGTCCTAATTGATTCACAAATTAATGCTCATGGCTTAGCTACGCTGCTGAAGAAAGCCTATTCACCAATTTCTCTTATAATGCATCGATTTTAAAAATTCGAAGATGCCTAACATTTACTTTTCAACTTTAAAAACAGTCATGTTAGTCATTTGCCTAACTTATTGTTCCCTTTTTGCTTTGAAACTTCTACGCTAAACAGGCCGGTTGGTTTACCACCGTAGTTATCTCATCCAATACACATTCGGCCAAGCCCATGAATAGCGAGTAAACAGTGCTTGGTTTATCATTCACATGCAAACCAATCCTGATGGCATAAGAGTTGTCTAATGAAAGCTATAAGTTTGAGCCTGAACTCAAAATCTCAAGCGACATGGTTTTGTAAGCTCGAATCTGGGTGTCATCAAGTGCGCAACTGACTTTAAGCTCATCTTTATGAACGTTGGTACATTCAAACACATTCATTTTGTCGTACACACTCATCGTAAGTGTGTAAATAAGTAGAACAGAGAATTTCGATTTCAGTGATTGCAGTTTAAAATTCAAAGAAATTTTGCTTCCATGAAACTGTTACCTTTGAAAACAACTGAACAATCAGGGTATAGGCCGCCACGAGATGTGTCTCAAAATTCTATTACTTTCATTAAAATACCTAAGTTACGCTATTTTATTTGTCGAGAAGCAGTCATGGTAAGGTTAAAAATTCAGAACTGTCAAAGCATTTTTCAGGTAAGAGCTATTTTCCCAACTCAACTGATAAACAATCCCGGACATTATGTATGAATGTTGGGGAATGTATATCGATTTGTTGACACAGACCTACCTATTAATATTTCAGAAGCAGTCAGGGAAATTGTCACAGTTAGAGGCAGCACAATTGGAAATGAAATCTTTTCACTCGACCCAATCTTCACAGGTTTGTGTCTAAAGTCTAAATACATACAATTTTTACTGCTTTATAAATTTATGATTTTATTTGATGGTAAATTTATTCTTTATTTATTCCTCATTTGCACCTGCAGCTTGTTCCACTTCAAAAAGAACAATTAGTTTTTTTTTTCTATTGACTGAGGGGCTGTGCCCGTAATATTGAAACTTAATGGAACATCATTTGTTTCCACAAAACTTTCATCTTTTTCCAACGAGTTTTTGTGGCCTGCATTGAGGAAACCGAATGTTCTATTATTGAAGCTGCAATTAACCTTCCTGTCAACAAAACTTACCATTGATTTAGAACACGTACCGCTGTAAAATTATTCTCAATTTGTTCCTTACTCGGATAAGAAGTGACTTGTGGTCATTCAAAGAAGTGACACTGTTCATTATTACTGGAGACCACGCTCGGTGGATAAAATGACACGCTGTGACAAGTCAGCTTATAGTGCCTTGTCTCGACCAATAACAAACTGGCAGTTCCCCGAGGTGCGGAATCGTGTATTTTTTACTAAGGAATAACTTCAGACCATTTCCATGGCGGTCAAAGTGGCCTAAACAAAGGAAGGTAGGTTTATAGCTGCTTTAAACTTCAATAAAAAATTATCAGTAACTACCCCTGATTGCATCCGTTAGGCACTTTTTCCAAAATTCCTGATGTACCATATACATCTTACAAATTCTTAATAAAAACAGTTTTTGTGACACCGAATGTTACCTGTCTGCGTCTATTTATCATGCTTTCAATTTATTTTACATTTCAGGGGTTCGGTAAACTTAGTGATCTTGACAAAGCAATATCGAATGAACAGAAAAGACAAGTAGACGACCTCCGTCTCTCCAGAGTGCTTACAGACAAGTATGTAAATTTTTATCACGGGTCTATTTCGTGAAAGTGACTTAAAAACTTGATGAGGAAAATTTGTATTACAACTCCCATTTCACATTTGCTGAAGAAAGGTTTAACCAACTAATTATGAGAGTATCGCAGTCTCTAAAAATAATTTAATAGAAATTGTCTCGGTAACTAGCAGTTATGTGTATATTCTCAGATACTTTGCACTTTTGCACAATTTAGACTTAATTGTTCTTCAGAAGTAGTTGCATGGAGTGCAAGACTAACTTACTGAATGAAGTCATAACGCGTCATATTTTTACAGTTTCCACGCTTTACAGTTAGCGTGTCAAAAGTAAATGTTTCCTACGCTTAAGCCTGTCGTATTTTTACACGGTTATGCACACTACACGGATTGTACAGTTTTCCACGTTTTACACGCTTTTGAGCAATGTAAAATTCTCATCTAAGATGTTTTTTTCCATGAAACAGGCCCCAGATCTGCTCACTTTCTGGTGCAGTCTGAGTAGTTCCCATTTTTGTTGTTGTCTTATTTATTTATGTTCATAATTATGTGAATAGATATATTTTGTGTCTTGCTAAATAAAATCAAATCAAATGATTGCTATTATTGACATAGAATTCAAGAGTTTGATATAGTCTCAGTGAGCTATTATTTTATAATTAATAGAGCTGTCATCAATGCTAACAATATGCCATGCCTGTTTCTATCATATTATATCCATAATCTGCTTGAAGAAGCAATCATGAGACAGGTCTCTCAGCCCAGTCCAACTTGCATTCTTAAACATTTGTGTTTTCAGAGTGGAAAGTCTTGAAAAGCAGATATTATCACTAAAGACTGACAAGGAAAAGATTGGTATTGAGTACAAGAAGCGACAGAGGGCGCTTGAGGAAACAACAGCTTCACTGAGAGCCCTGCAGGAGGAGCACTCACTTGTTGTCAAGGTGACATACCTATTACACAATAAAATTGTAGCATCGATGGTTTCCGTTGATAAAATTGATAATGGATTATATTATTTTCTGCCAAGGAATTATTTTCTATATGAAACAGTTGTGCAACATAAATTCACAATCCCTGTACACAAAAGTTTTAACTTAAGGTAAAAATTCTCCAGTTTGGGACAGTGAAAAAATAATTATTTTGGTCATTGTCTGAGCTTGTACCATATTTTAAAAAACGTAATATTGACCGTCTAAAATTACAATCAATGACAAATGAACCTTCACCTTAATGTTACATACTATGGGATCACATGAAAATATTGATTCAGCAGCTGTACCAGTGCTATAATGGGGCATAGGGGCACGTAGGCGCAGCCAACCCCCTTTTTGCTTTTAATCGGAGCACCTACGCACCGTAAGTTACGGTATAGAGGGGCGTAATCGCAAATAGTTGCAGCCAACCACCTTTTTACATTTTGTCGTATCAACTACCTTTTTACATTTTAATGCAGCGAGCTATGCACCGTGACGGTATAGTGAGGCGTAGTCTCGTTAGAATAGCGTACGGCGTCAATGCGCTACACTGACGACCGCATTGTTGCCGAACATTTCGGCGCGCGCAACCACCAGGCATACATTTATGCTCACCGAGTATAATGGAAATTTTATTAATATTTCAAGATAAAGAAATCGTTATGGTGTCCCACCGTAGGTGGATAAGGGGAGGGTGGTGGCAAAGGGCCCCAAGGACACACCCCACGGGCGACTAAAAATTGCCGCCAACATATTGTTTCTGCATGTTACGCTTCTATTTTCCTTTATAATTGTGCTTGGGCCCCTTCAGAGACCACTTGCAATGCACATGCACCTTACCAATGTGTGGTTTGACCCTCTTTCTCCGACATCCAAGATCCGCCAATGCTGACTAATGTAATTACCGACTTGTGAGTCAAAAAGTAGGCCTGCATGTACATGTTTGTGAGTCGGGTTTTGTGAGTTCAATGCATTTTTAAAATTTAGCGCTCAAGGCAATACGATGGGCTTTGGGCGCTCACTAAACCTCTAATTTTACCACTACAGCACTGTGTTGATAATTTTGTGAGCTTCCAAGTATATTTTCACATTCTGTTGATACAAAACGTAAACATATTTCAGAAATCTGATGAACACCCAATTCGTTCATGTCACAATCTTTCAAAATAAAATTGAATTTGGTCTTGAATTTCAATGTGCAGAAATTTTAGAGACTGTCCCAAACTGGAGAATTTTTACTGTACTGTAAGAACCGACACATTTGGCCTCATCTTTAATGAATTTGTTGAATTTCATGTGACATTGGTATTGGTGATTGTATTATATTGTATTGTATTCTATTCTATTGTATTCTATTCTATTGTATTTGTAATCAAAAGTGATGGACAGTGTTTTTTCCTTTCACCATGCTAGTCAGATTCTGCACTCTGCACATGTTGATGCTAAGTATACCCACAAAATGAAAATGCAACCGTTATGACCACTCTCAGTCAAAATTTCACAAATTAGTAATTTGCTCTGTCACTATTGGTACTCTCTCATCCATGACCTTAGTTGACAAATTCATACTTTAAAAATGATTTTTATTGAATTGAAGTATTTTTATCATGCACTATTCTCATCCTTTCAGACAAAAGACCAAATTGAACAAGAGCTAGAAGACTGGAAAGCCAGAGTGAGGAAGAATAAATTACTAGCGAATGAAACTGGGGGTCAGCTAGAGGAAATAGAAAGGCTGAGAAAGGTAGACTTGTGCAATATATTCTGCCTGATGATGAGACATGTGGTATTGAAATATTTTAACCTGTTCGTCAGTTGTCACTTGGTGTTTTGGTTCATAGCTGCACGCCTGAAGATAAGAGATTGTTTTGAGACTACGAGCGAGTATACATCAAGCGGTCTAACAAAAAGGACAGTTTTGCCTTCAACCAAGATTGTGTGTTTGGCGAGGATTCATTTTTCAATTTATTTTCCACAGGAGAACCATGAACTAAATGAATCCAAGATACAGCTGTCATTACAGTCGGACAAGCTGACAGGCAAGGCTATTGACCTGAAGATTCAATTGGAGACTTTGTGTAATGAGAGAGATGAACTTAAGCAGGTAATTGGTTGGTGCATCATGTCAAAGGCAACGAGATGTCACTGTTAAGTGTGGCTTTAAGTAACAGAGTCTTTGACTGGGTTGTGTTCTAATTGGGTACTCACTCTTTAGGGGAGGGTGCATATGTGACATCAACGGGAGATATTTCTCATGGTCGTGTTATTGTTACGGTACCGGTTTTTTGGTAACTGTGCTTCCGACAACAGTTAGTATCAACATTGCAGCAATTTGGCAGTAAAACGCGGTAGCTAGTGTGCTGAGATAATGTTCTACACGACGTTTTTTTTGTGAAAGGAAAAACACCTGTGAAGATTGACGATGTGCAAATCATAGAGCATGGTTGATAATGGTCTTAATGCTGTCAGCCTAGACTTGTGTCTGCTAATACATTCACATTAGGCAAGTCTTACGCTAACAGGATTTGCACGCAAGTTTACAAGAAAGTGTGGACTGTTTACCCCAGAGTATCCAGCGAAGTCCTCAGCACATCAAAGGCTTGAGGATTGAAATGAGCTAGTCACTATTCATGGGCTTGGCTAAACGTGCTGATGAGAGGATGAGATAATTCCTATCGTAAACCAACACACCTGTTTAACATACGAGTATCAAAGTAAAAAATGAGCATTAAGTAAGGCAAACGACCAACATGACTGTTTTTGAAATTGAAAAGTTAATAGTAGCCATCTTTGAATTTTTGAAATTGATGCATTATAGTAGAAATTAGTGAACAGGTTTTTTTCAGCGTCGCAGCTAAGCCACGAGCATTAATTTGTGAATCTGTTAGGACGGGTTAGTCACAGTCAGGCTTAGGCTCGCTATGGGGTTTGGATAACAAAACCTCAAATAGGAGTTGTCTCGTGATATAAACACCTTTCATCACTACCCTGATGGCCAGTAAATGGGGGACTGGGTTGATTTTGAAATGCAATTGACTGATAAGTATATCACTCCCATAAAACATATCATTTCCGCAGGAAAAGCGCCATCTGTCATCGCTAGTAACGCCCCTACAGGAGAGTGTTGCTGACCTCAAGTCGCACCTTGCGAGTGTGGCGGCTGACAGAGACAGGTACCAACAGGAAAAAGGAGACATCGAGGCAAGGCTGCATGATCTTACCGCCAGCAATTCAAAGCTAGCTGAGGTGAGACTTGTCACTATGAAACCCTGCTTTTGCTTCTTTAAATCAACAAAAAGTCACACAGTATTGTTTGTACCTCAATTTCAAAGGACACCAAACCCTGTTTCGATGAACCAATCCACATGTAGTTGCCTTGAAATTCGCTGAAAGCATAGGTCACGCTTGCCTGTTTAGCAGACTTTGAAAGGATTTTTCAAGTTTTGCTCCAAATTTTTTAGGGTTATCAAAGGTTACAGAGCATTATTTTATTTCAGATAATTGGATGGGAACCTGTTAATAGGCCTAACTGGGTTTGGTATCCTTTTGGATATAAATCCTTGACCTCCTTCCTTCCGTCTTCCTTCCTGGCTCCATTCCACTCCCCTACAACCCTTTCTAATATTTTGTTGCATTCCCAGCCTGGTCTGATATCTCTAGAACATCTACCTTTTTGTCCAGGTCAACGTAACCATGAGTAATGAAGTGGCAAGCCTCAATAAAGCGTTACAGGACGAGAGAGAGAAGACGAAAGAGATACAAGTGTCACGTGACAAGCTACATGATGAACTCGACTTTATCAAGAAGGTAGGTATATGTGACATACCTAAGATGATTCTTCGTTCTAGTCTTGCATCAAATCATATGACACATTTTTTAACTATCAATCTACTGTTGAACATTTCTTATGCTTTTACCCTTATATTCCTTCCGATCTTCCTCACAAAAGTGGTTCAACACACGACACTTCGTTATTGACAGTCTTTATTCCGTTTCGTTCATAAGTTCGGAATAAAACTCCACACTCAATGGAACTTTGATGAAGTAACTGACCACGAGACATGATTAAAAGGAACACCATATTTCGAAACATACTTGTTTCATCCACCTTCCTTACAGGGAATGACAGCAAAAGACAATAAATTTGAGACGCATTTAAGCCATATTCTTGTACTTGTCAATACAGTACAAGAACTGGGGTCCCACAATATCAGGAAGTCTGATCTAAGTTTGTTTTGCTTGGAGCACATCCATTATAGTACTTGCACCTCTTTGAAGCGTGGTAATTGGCCTGTGTATCAGTGAGTGGGATGCTGGAGATGCCAGGAAGGCACAGCAATAGAATACATTGATATCTACATTTGGAAAGTGCTGTTGTTTGGAGTGTGCACTTAAACATAGATATTTGTTATGAAACAATCCAAGAGTTCTATTGATTTACCTGTGGGCCTTTTGATTAACTTACGCACTATATATACAACAACAACACGCTATCTGGTATCGAGTTGACCTTATGCAAGAATTAAACTTATCCGGTGGATAAATTTGGAAGTTAATGCATCCCAGCCCTGGACCGGGTTCTATTCTTTTTACTCGAAATGTAACTCAAAATTATGTTTGGCATTTTCTACTCTACTTTTGTGTGAACTCAAGATAAGAGTCTTTTATTCTATGTTCGAGTACGTAATAACTTATGTGGATAATTTTCTAGTCCTAGTTTGCGGGTGATAAACCCAACATTAAGGTTAAAAGTTTGAGTTTGAACTCAAAATTTCAAATTTTTACTCGAGTTTGTAGCACGAATATAAGGGTCATTAAGTACAGACATGGACTAGTAACTCATATGTGTAAACTATAATGTATTTGAGCATAGTCTAATAACAACTTATCTTGAGTTGGCACAAAAGTAACAGAGAAATTGCTAAAAATAATTTCGAATTCGTTTCGAGTACAAAGATTAGATTCCAGGCCTAAGTCAGCATACAATTGCTGTGCACGAATTGTCTAATCTTTTGTATTCTTCCAGAGTTGGAACAGTACTGCAGAGTCCTCTGTAGATACTGGCATTTCTTTGACGACAGACAGACAGTCAGTCAGCTCCTTCTTGCAGTGAGTATTGCCAAATCTGCTTTACTGTGCACTTGTCAGGGTCCGGCGCAAAGTAAATTTCTGTCCACAAAGTAGTCTGTTGGCTTAGAGAAAGTAAACACCATCATGTCAATTATAATAAATATGTTATTTCATTGATGTTGTGGCCGGGGTGGTGCTGGAGGTTGCCATTGTTATTTATATTATAATTTTTATCATCGTTATTGTTAATTTAGTGTAATGATTATTATTGTCAATGATAATATATTATCTTTATTGCTTTTAGGATTAGTATAATTGGTTTTTAATCATTGTGACTTGGTATTGTTTATTTGGTATTATAATAATTATTATTATTGAATAACTTTTTATTTAGTATTATTATAATTGTTGTTCAATCACTGAAACTTGTAGAACATCTGACAACAGAGGTGATGGAAGTTTCCATGACGACTCCCTCGAACCCTGTCACCATGGGAACTGCAGCGATGTGAAAGAAGAGAATGAGCAGTTGAAGCTAATGAATGACCTGCTTGTGCATCAACTGAGTCAGCAGACTAAGTTAGCTGAACTGCGCAGCAGTGAGAGTCTTCAGGAAGAACTAGGTAGGAATGGGTGACCTGTTCATGCAAAGACAGCCTTGTACCTGGGGGAGGGGGGTGAAATTAACGAGTTCAAAACTAGATTTACGGGCAGCATTTCAAAAATTTCATTATTGTGGAGTTCAAGCCATAATTTTGTAGGTTTTGTACTACAAAGCCGAAGTTTCGATTCCCCTCCACACACCTAACAGTTCCCCAGAGAGCTCATTAGTAGGCCAACTTTCTTTCTCAAATCCATAGTCAGGCCAGTGAATTCTAGTTCAGTCACTTATGGGGACTTATTAATTCACCAAGTGGAATAAGAAAATTTGTTATTTCCAACACCTAACTGTGAATGGACACTCCAATATATTTATTTTCTCTATCTAGTACCATGTTTAGGTATGTCAGAAGAATCATGGCAACCTGTATTTTATGAGCTCCCTAATCTGTTTACCATTTATAAATGTTTTGCATTTTCAGAAAAGAAGAAAAGAGAAATGGACAAACTTCACGAAACAGTGGAGGGTTTAGAAAGTGAGAAAAGGGACCTTCTGTCTACCATTATTGCATTGAAGAATAAGGAAAATATAATTCCTCAGTTGCGACAGAGGATTTCTGAACTCGAAAACGACAGACTGGAGTTGTCATCTTCACTTAAGTCTTCCAGGAACAAGGATGAGGTAATAATACGTCTACAACAAAGAGTGATCGAGGTAGAGAGAGAGAAGAAAGATCTGATAGTTAGTGTTGCAGATGCTAAGTCAAAGGACAAAGAACTGGAGGAGCTGAAACAAAGATTGAGAACATTGGAAGTTGAAAATGGGGACCTGTCTTCATCTGTGAATGAGCTGAGCAGCAGAGCTGCCCTCTGTGAGCAGTTGGAGAGGAGGTTGGCAAATGGAGAAAGGGAAAAGGAAGATATGTCTTCAGCTTTGAGAGAGCTTCGGAGCAAAGAGCAAAATGTTGAGAAACTGATTGAAGCAGTACAAAGGTTGGAAAAGGACAAGAAAATTCTGAACGATGAAATCAATGCATTGAAAAACAAGGAGCAGGAATTACTACTTGCCAAGCAACAGCTATCTGTCTTGGAGAATGAAATCGATGAACTGCAATCTGCTTTGACTGATTCTCAGAATATGAATTTGCAGATTCCCCTCTTGAACGAAACAATCGATAAATTGAAGGTTGAGAAGCAAGAGTTGAAGTCAGATTATGATAAAACTGTAGATAGACATGGAACAGAGGTTTCTGAGATGCAGCTCAAAATGTCACGGATGGAAGAAGAGAAAGGCCAACTTGTGTTAACAATGGGCAAGTTGCATCAACAAGAATCTGTAAATAATAATCTAAAGCAGAACATTACAAGGTTAGAGAAGGAGGAGGAAGACTTACGTCTACAATTAGGCAAAGCTGTCAAGGATAAAGAAATTGTAGAAGCTAAAATGGGAGAGAAGTTGAAAAATATTGAGAATGAGAAGAAAAGTCTAGAACTTCAGGTTGAAAATGTTGAAATATTACAACAGAAAAATTCAGATCTAGAGGAGCAAATGTCTAACTTAGTAAATCAAATTGAAGAGTGTAAACAATATGCAGCTGAAAATTTGCATCTCAAGGAAAAGTGCATAACAGACTTGAAAAAGAAACTGGCATCATTGGAAAATGAAAATAGAGATCTTGTGTTTGGATTAACTGATATGAAGAGGAAAGAATCTCAAAGTGACACTCTCCGGGAAAAATTAATCAATTTAGAAAAAGAGAAGAGAAATATGGAAAAAGAGTGGGAGAAGGTATCACAGTTGAAAGAACAAAGGGTGTCAGAAATGAAAAAGAGGTTATCGGATATGGAACAAGAGAAAATAAAAATTACATTGGCTCTGACAACTTTTCAGAGAAAGGAAATGGAGAATATGAGCTTGAGAGAAACAATAACAGTTCTTGAAAAGGAGAAAGAAGGTTTAAAGTTGAAGGTCAATAAAATGGTGCTAAACAAGGAAAAGTATCACTCAGAAATGCAGCAGAAGATAGATCAGTTAGAAGATGAAAAGAATGAACAGCTTTCCCTTGCTTTGAACTCTTCCCAGAGTAAAGAGTTGGAAAACCTGCAACTTCAGGATACCATTGCTAGTTTTGAAGGAGAAAAGAGGGAACTGGAAGAGCGTTGTAAGTCCAACATGGAGAAAAAGGAAAAGGTCATAGCTGAAATGGAGCAAAGACTAATCTGTGTAGAAGAGGAGCGTGGGAATCTCACTGAGCTTTTAGGCAGCTTACAGAGTAATGTGCTTGACGTGTCAAAACTGCAAGAGAAGGTGAAGATGCTGGAGAATGAGAAAAAGGATCTCTGCTTACAGGCTGCTCGGTTAGAAAGTGCAGAAACAGACATCACGAGTCTTCGTGCTCAAGTAGATCAGTTGGAGAAGGAGAAGTCTGGGTTGTCTGAAGCGCTAATCAAGTCTCAAAACACAGAGTTGTACAGCATCAACTTGGAACATATTATCTCTGAACTGGAAAAGGAAAAGAATGAGCTGTTTGCTGCTTTGATGAGTCTCCAGAACAATGAAGTGGAGTCTGCAACGCTGCAGGATGAAGTTGTCAAGTTGAAAGAAGAAAATGCCCACCTTACCTCAGCATTGTCTAGTGCCAAAGAGAAGAATGCAGAAACTTCTGAGCTCCAGAAAACTCTCCAAGAAGTTAAGTCAGCTAATGAGAGATATCTTGAGGAAATAGATGCATTGAAGAAAGACAAAATGGAAGTGAGTGACCTAATGGATAAATTAATGAAATTGCAGAAGGAAAATGAGGTTCTTATGATTTCTTTGGAAAAGTTTAAGGACAATGGTGTGAGGAGAGATTCAGGACACCTGAGTGTACCTGTCATCACAATTGATCCATGTGAAGATGACCCGTGGTCTGACATAATCAGGAGAGAGTCTACCGGAAGCATAGTGCGGAAACCAAGGTTTGTCGTCTTTATGTCCATAATCAAGTTAATAGGTGTTGCTCCTGCTCTATATCATAATTTACTGTGACATTGTTGTGATATGTTTGCACATCTGCCATTAGAAATGCATAGCAAGTCACTTCTGATGTGTGGTTTGGAAAAACTATTCCTGAAAATGTGTATGTTGTCCTTTTCAAGATGGTCAAGCTTTAAAAACCTCTTGGGTGATAAATAGTCAGTCAACTTTACCTGGTCTAGTCTTTTGAAACATCCAGTATCTGATAGACAGTGAAAAACAGTTAAATTAGTCAAGCCTATCTAGTCGATTAAAGTGGTGAACATTCTGTGTTGCAGTGACCCTGAAGTTGAAGAGCTGAGAAGACACATCAAACATTTGAGTGATGAGGTTGAAGGCTCCAAACTGACCGACAAGAAGCAGGATGCAATGCTTATCTCTCTCAAGGAAGAACTGGAAGAGGAGAGAAAGGAGCCAAAGACACAGAAACTACAGGTGGGTGATTGAAGGGTGGGTGGAGTTAGAAGTGGGACTAGGTTAAATATAGTTATGTGATTGATAGGATGGGTGGAGTAAGGGGCGGGACTAGGTTATTACAGTTTAGTGATTGATAGGATGGGTAGAGTAAGGAGCAGGACCAGATTAATTTCAGTTGAGTAGTTGAAAGTATGGTAAGATTTCATGACTTCCAGGCATGACAGGACAAAAAGACACAAATTCCACGTTTTACAAGATTTGTGCCATACTTAAGTAGCCATGTGATTGAGTTTTGTATTCTCTTGACTAGACCAAAACTATGGCTATAACAGAGCATAATATTCATCTGAGCAGAAAAGGGGAATACAGTGTAACTATTATAATGAGTTGCTCAAATCTTTGCCTGAAAGTCACCAGTTGTGTCTGCAGAACACATAGTGAACTGGACTGGAACGATAAGTGACAACTATATAGCAATTAGTTTATCACATTTGTTTTTCGCCAAAATATTAGCACAGACTTTAAAATCAACGCATGTGTAAACAAAGACATTATATTAATCGACGTTTCGGTTAATTGTCTTTAATCATTCATTGACTACTCATCACACTAAAGCTTACTCTGGTGTTCAGATCTTGGACAAGTATAATGCCACCCTCAAGCTCCTGATTGTATACATGGTTGAATAGTACTGAGCATTATCTGAATAGAAACAATGGTTCGTGTGAGCTTCAGGTGTCTTGATTTCTGGTCTCTCCCCTCACAATGCATTTTGACGTGTACCTGTGCAGACTGTTCTTGACTTGTGTTACCTGACTGGAGTATTGTGAAAATTTTCAATTAGTTTAGAGTCTGTTCTTTAGAAGAGACTGAAGCAGTAAAAACTCAAAATTGTGATAATAACCACTGCAGAGATGCATGTGAATTAGAAAAGCAGCTTAAAGTAAGTAAATGGTAAATTTACTTAGCTTTGCATAGATTTTTACGTTTGACATTTTTATTAGAAATGTGTTACAAATTTCTTGTCATCAGCAATTCCTTGTTTGTTTAGAAAAGCTTGCAGCATTGTCCCCTACTGGTGTCATTTTCTACAGAGGTAACAACCTCACTGTTTCAAAAGGTGCCGAGCATAGATAACCAGTTTGCTATTTGACATGTCATTTTATTTCTTAACTTTAAAATATTACCATCTGTTCTCCTTCACATACAAGATTTCCCGCATCTCTAAAATGGAGTGAATAAATTGTCTTAATTTCTTATCGTTCTTAGCAATCCTTAGATGACGTAAGCAGCGAGTTGATCCACATGAGGAATGAACTGCACAAGCTGCTGGATGTAATTCAAGCCAAAGACCATGAGATAGATGATCTTCAAGAGCAGCTGAGGGTTGTCACATCCCAACAGTATGAGAGAAGGTAGATTACTATGCATTCCGGGCTTGGCTATTCAGCTTTGCGTAGGGGGTAATAAAACAATTATCTTCTCAGCCAGGACCATAAACGTGTTGTTGAGCTGTGTTTAGTTACACAGTCCAACTGGGACATTTGTATGACTAAGAGCAGGATTCACAAAGAACTACTTTTACTGACCTTGCATGTCAATTTCAAACTACCTATTGTTTGTGAAGGACACCCATGCATGATTTACAACCACCTGCAAAATTCTAAGTCTTTATGCAGACCACTTATCCTTTCAAAGCCCAAAATGGGGTGAGATTTGTACTGATTTCCAATCCACTTACCGTGCTGAATATACTGCGGTTCAAAGTGCTGGTAAACACGAAATCACTGATTGCTACGTTTAATATCTTGAAAGTTAAAAAATCTTGTTACTTTGTTATTCAACTATTATGACAATTAAAAACACCAAACATTCATGTTGGTTCAAGAGTCTCTGTATTTGATACCAGATATCAATTTTTTATTGACTGTGTATGATTATCATTTTTGATGTAACGTTATGCGTATCACACCTTATTTCAAATACTCAGACTTGTCACCATAAGGAATTTATAATAACATTGCAATTTGTAACTCATATCACGAGTCAGAAAAGTAGCTGGTTTATGGTAGTGGCCATCCTTTTGTATTGTGTTGAGTCTCTCGGGCTACAGGCCGGGCTTAAAAGAACTTAAGTCCTGACTGACTTCGTGGCTAATTAAATGAATAAAATAAGACAATTGTCACTTTTTTATACAAAAATTCTCACGTCCATGTAAGTTCCAGCTTTCGTGACTTAGCCATTATTTTTGTGTAATTATGCAAGTGTTCCATTTTTGCATGAGGGCCAATCAAAAATATGATTTTGATGAAAAAATCTAAAGTGGTATGAAAGTGCAACAGTGTTTGTGAAATCTCATCTTGAAGATTTTTAATATGTGAAATAGAATTTGATCTTGTCATTGATACCATTGTTTTGCTATCATTTCTTTTTCATTAAATTTTAATGAAAAATTTTAATGAAAAGACTTGGTCATGGGATTGAATCAACAGCTGACTAGTAAAAAGTCAAAAATCAAATTCTACTGTCTCTATTTCCAGAAAATAATACTTTGATTGGTTTAAATTTATAGTTTATGATATTTTTCAAAATACGCAGACTGATCAGTAATCTTAGCAAGCTTAATATTATTCACTCTTCGAAACAGTCCATTCATATGACAGCTATAATACTTTTGCTGAAAGGTAGAAACCGCTACGTACAAATCGCCAAGTTCAGTCAGGAGCAATTGATCACAAGGGACCAGGCACCAGTACATCTCCAGAATGAGAAGGCAATTCTATTAAACTTTAAATGCATCATGTCTAATTGCATGCACTGTAAAAGCGTCTTTCACGAAGTTAAACTGTTCTCCAGTGCCACCCACTGCAAAGAAGAAGTACATCTTGGTACAGCTAGGTGGCGATACAAGTCACCGGTTCCATGCAATCAGCTTCTATTACTTTCCCAAAGTCTATCATTGAAATGTTACTCCACTCTTGTTATAGACTACAGAAGTTAAGTTTCGCTCTGCATTGATCTTGAGAACCTTTTGTCATCTTTTGTAGGTTGAGTGACATGAAGACAGGCAAAGATGTACCCGTGGACTCCAGTGGAAATTCTGGAGGTAATGGGTGCTTTTTCGTACTAGATAATACGGTTATTCGTAACCACAGATGCTCATGAGAGCTAAATCTGAAATCTTGGGTTGACTTAAAACTCTTTGCAATTATCCTACCGTACTATGAACAAATATCCCTGAACATCACAAGTTACAGATTGCATGGTAGGTTTCTCATTGGGTTCCCTTGGCAAGGTCTTCACCAATTAAGTTCACAATATTGTTGACACATGGAATTTCCTTTTCCTGAGTTTCTCTACATAATTAGCATAATTTGTATTATACAACGGTCAGAACACAACACTTAGTAAATTTTTCCTTGTATGCAACCGTACAGACAATCTTTGAAGAAAATATTGATTTTGGCAAATTATTTCAATATAATTCCAAACGCTTTGCCCCCAGTTGAAAAGTGTACAGTGTCTTAAAAACCATCCATGTGGTGTCAGGAATGTTCTAAACTATGTCTTCTTTTCTCAGTTCACTCTTAGCGGTAATTCATTTTTTCAGGTGTGAATAATCTTGAGGTAGACCAAGTCACAGTCCTAGAAAGAGGTGACGGTGTCCAACATCCACCGGAACCTCCTAAAAGCAAAGAACACCAGAAGACAGCAGACGTCAGTGGATTACTGAAACCTGATGATGATGTCAAACCAAAGACGGTCTCGAGTAAATCCCGTAAAAATAGTCTGTCTGAATCGCTAGAGTCACCAGTCCGTACGTCGCAAGGACTTCGCAAACACGAGTCCTGCCCATCTGTCAATCACGAGAGGAAGAGGCGAACAGTGACTAGCAAGGCAGACGTTAATTCTGAAATATGGGCAGACGTGAAACCTAGTGGAAAAGCAGAAGTAGATTCCGATATGAAGATGGATGTGAAGTCTGAAAGAAAACCGAATGTGATAAATTCTGATAAAAGTGCTGACAAAAATGCAGACATCAATTGCAATATTGTGCCAACAGTGTCTGATGAGGGAAACGATCTTGATGAATTATTTGGGTCACGAGACAGTGTTTCCCCTCTTCCAAACCTTTCACTGAAATCACTGAGTCGCATACCCACCAGAGGGGGCTTTCCACGGAGGCGTCCTACACTAAAGGATTTTCGACACTCGCGTGTTAACTCAGCATGACGCACTTTTTCAAAATCTTTCATTTATTCGTGAGGTGCTATCGAATATTTAGGATTTGTGATATTTATGAAAATTTTGAATTAAATAATGTTTTTTGAGATTCCATCTTGAATATTTACATCTTATTGATACCATTGTTTTATTCTGAATGTACTTTTCTTTTTTGCTATTTTACCAAGCATGGTCCCGTGAAACAAACAGGCAGATTAGAAGATTTTACCCATGAGGAAACTGATGTCAGGTCCCCATGAGTCATAATCAGGTGATTAATGTAATGGGCCCAGCCTTCCGGAATACACATCCCTGATGTAGCGCAAAAGGCATCAGGTCACTTGTACTCTATTTTTTTTACTCATTAGCGTATTGGTATAAACTTGAAATTCAGATTCTCCATGCTCTCAACTTTAAGAAAAGTGTACTTTTACCCACTAGGCAGTTAAATCTTTCATTTTATAGATATTTTGCTAAATTCCGATTCTCTAATAATGCTACTTATAACTTTGAAGTTAAAAGCAACATAGTCATTTATTAGTATCTGTGTAAAAGGATTTTCTTTCAAACTTTTCTATAACTATCTTCTGGATCGTTATAGGACGTAAGTGAATATTACTTTTCCATGACACATTTTTTCGGGATAAGTTTGGAAACGATAACTGACGGCATGAAAAAAACTTATTACTAATGTCTGATATGATGGGTAAATTTCCTCCAAGTAGCTGCCACATGGTTGTAGTCTATAAGTCTTCTGCTTAGGTTGCATGCCTTGTACCAGACAAGACAAATTTTTCGTTGACCTAATAGCATCGAGGCTCAACAGACCACGGTAAAATTGTCATAAAAACGATGCTTGCAGTTCACTGCCCGAGCTCATTGTGCCAAACTGACCTTAAGCTGCTTCTCAGACTTCAGACAAAAGATTGACAAAACCATTAAGTTGTCCCAACCACGTAGGTAAAGGACCCGACTGCTGCAAATACGCCAGGAGCAAAAAAAATTAGCCATAGAATTTGTAGTTCTGAAAGGTTGCTAATCATGCAAAACCTCAAAGAAGTTCAGTGGCCTGAAAACACTTGACTTTACAAACAAATGTGCTGTTGTCATTTAAAAAGAACTAAAGGTGCTATATTGTATAATAGACTTGGAATTTAATAAAAAGATCTGTGATTTAATCATTTTATTTTCATTTCCAACATCATTAAAATAACACAACATAGATACACTGAACAAATTTCATTCAGACGTTAAATACTGACGGGTCATCACTGACAGATGTTGGTGCCCAGCAGGGTTTCCAGTAATAACCAACTGTCGATGTGTTCGAAGCCCAGGGGTCTGTTTCATGGTTTTACTATCCCAGGTCACAGTTGCTCAATAGCCAAGTGCGCATCACAGTCTAGCAATAACTTAAATGTAAATTTTCTCCATAACTCGCAGTTGTGTGCATATTCTCAGTGAGATTTCATTATTTTTAAGAAAAAGTGTGGAGTGCAAGATCAAATTTCTGTCAAAGTAACTTTTCATGAGACAGACCCCAGAAATCACTTCTGATAAAAGTAAGGTAAAAAGTTTAGAGATCATTTTTAGTGGTAAGAGAACTCAATCAAAAATTTTCAGTTTCTCTGATAGAGCATGTACTTACATCAACTTTATTGACACCATTACAACAGAATTCCAATGAGAATTTTATCACAAGGATGTCACCAATCACTATTTATGAATGGTATCCAGTCCTGCCAATTTCTGAACCAGATCAGTGCACTGGAACAATTGAACGAGTTGATACCAATTTTAATGTCAAATGAATTTTGAACAATCTGATAAATGTTTGAAGAACGAATGAATGAATGAATGCTCAAGTTGTAATGTCCATCTCCAGGTAATTTCAAAACAAAATGTAATACAAAACAAAATATAATACAAAACAATCTACACAAAACAAAAGCACTTCACCAACAGGTGGATACAAATGGTCTAAAAGCGATCAGGTGAGGGAACAGCTGGTGATAGAGGGGAGGGGGACAAGACAAAACATATGAACCTACATCTGATTGCTACAATATCCTAAGAATTCCACTGAAAATAAGTAAAGTAAGGAATACATACAGCTGTGCAACATTTCTCAAAAAATTTCCAACAATTTGCTACATGCCCTGAGTAAACATAGCCAACAAGTTAACATATTGGGAACTTTGACTTTTGCTATAAGCAACGAAGACTGGAAAGATGACATAGACTGGGTTAATAAACAGTATCAGTCTGACATTGTCACAATGTAGCAAAACAAGACTCCTCTGAACACATTCAGCAACGTTTACGATATGCAACTTGAACTCTCAACAAAATGTGACCTGACAATTGTTTTTCAATATTATTTATTATTTATTAATGTGATATTTACAATTATGGTAGCCCCATCAGTTCACACTGCTTTCCATGTTGGAAATCTCATTTACACCAACATTTCTACAACATGGAGTTGCAACAAGGAATGTAGGTGAAATGTTGGAAAGAAGTTGCCTAAGTGGACAGACCTCAAAACAAAAAAGTGACATACACATTCAAGCATAACTTTCACGTGAGCAAACTAGCAAAGACTTGTGGGATTTCATCTACAGTAGACCAGTTGTTTTTCAAATGCATTGTGGGAAATGTACGCCATCACAGATATACGACGGAACACAACTCGTCACCCGAGCAAACCAACATTGAAAGCACAGGTTCACTGCAAGGAGTCAACAGTCTTCCCACATTGCAGTGCAGTAGATGAAACCCCCAAATAATACAGCTGCAGAGCTCTCGTTAGAACACACATTGCTGCGAATGTAAAACTCACAATAGAGAGAATGTTACGATAGTTGCATAATGTAAAACATCCACAAGCATTGAGTAATATCTGGGCTTTGATGTCACAATTGTCACAGACTGATGCACAACCACGGTAGGGAAGAAACTAAAAACAGTTACAAGATTTGTACAAAATGTGTACCATGGTTTCACTCTGTTGTAGTTATTAGTGCTTGTATCACCACCACTGTGTTCTATAACTTATTTTCCAGTATGGAAGAGGTTTCTAGAGGTTGGAAAATGGTAAAACCAACTTTCATCATTATTTACTACATTGTTCTTGGCTTAAACCACAAACCTTTGTTATTTCCGAGTTCTTGGTAATTCATAATTCTAAAATAATAAATTGTCCCCACAGTAAATGTGTTCTCAGATCACTGAACAAGTTGTTAAGTGGTCTGAGATTTGTCATATACAAATTAATTATTTGATTACAGTCAAGACAGGGAAATGACATTTGAATCTGTAACGGCCCGTGTGCCATTCTTAAAATTCTGGCCACGTTCACAAATGTCCTTTGTGACGGCTCTCAATCCTTGGTTCTGTGACCAATGAGAGAACAGATTTTACTTAATCTTCCAAAGGTTTTTATGGTTTAGACTGTATTGAATTTTACATTGAGAATTCATCTTCTTAGTTACCAAGTGGTCCATACGAAAAAAATACAAACATAGCAATGCTAGTCTTTTGACAGTCTGTCAAGATTTTGGGGTATCTCAAAATGATTTAGTCAACATGCTTCTCAATTACAGAAAGGGTATACACATCTGCCCACATTTTTGAGAACCATGGGCTTCTAGAAAAGCTAACTCATTATGGTAGTGTCAGTAACTTGCTGCCTTTTGGCATTGGTTTAGCGTTTTCACCAAATGTGAGCTTTTCACAGGGAAAAACATCTACAAACAGGTTCTCCGCCACCATCGACACCAAACACCAGGTTCCTGTTATTCAGAAACTTCAATATTTGTTCTCAGTGATTGATGGACCTGACAAGGTGAATTGGAATTTCTGGTGTTTTAGGGTGATAAATTTTCGAAGAAAGGTGAACTAGCACCCTGGGCATTATTTTATTCAACGTTTTCTTGATCAACTGGATATCTATTAAGTGCTCAGTATGACACAGAAAAGAAAGCACCTGAAGAGGTAGGCCAAGTCGCCTCACTGTGCCAAGTGTCTGCCTGCCGTTTTCAAGATCATGGGTTCAAATGCCACTGGACCTCACTGCTTGACCCTTGAGTCAGGTAGGACTTGATTTGTGTATAAGTGTTTAAATAATTATTCCAGAATGGATTCGGTGTTGGCGCAAATATAGCAGCCTGCTTGAGGGGACTGTAGAAGTGTAGGAGACTGGTAGTTTGTGATGGATTGTTGGTTATAACAGACAGTAAGCAAGCAAACTCAAATACCAGAAACAAGATTCCATGTATTTAATGTATAATGGCACATCTAAACAACTAAAAACGGTGAATTTGAATTGCTTCATGCTTAGGAACTGTGGCCAATAAAAAGTTTTGTAAGCAAGGTGAACTCCTAAATGTGAGCATAACGCTAACGTTTTGTACACCAAGTTACAAAGGGTGCAGTCCTTGAGGGGCCTGGATCCATTTTAGAATCCAATTCCCCACAACAATGACCATCCTTTCCCTTGAAGACTATAAAGTTCTAAAAAGCCAGGGGTGTAGTCACAGGAATGTCAAGGCGTTTAACAAAGAGGCTAGACAGTAAAATTCACATTAAGCCAATCCCAACACCAGTATCCCAATGATGTGACATGTAACAGACTAGGTGAGACCCATCATCTTAGATATGTATGTGTATAGTAAAAAAAAGAAAATGAAAAATACAAGAATGTCAAGGCGTTTAACAAAGAGGCTAGACAGTAAAAATCACATTAAACCGATACCAACATCAGAATCCGAAGGACGTGACATGTAACAAACTGGGCGAGATCTTAGATATGTATGTGTCTATATCAAAAAATAGAAAATGGTTTTAGGTGTCATGAGCAGACGAAATATATAACAAACTTTGTCTCACTGGCACTGGGGAGGGAACTGTATTTTTTCCTAAATCAGTTCTATATGACTTGCTACAAGATGTTAATTCCAACACTTAAGTAGTATAGTAACAGGTTTAGGACGACCGCTTTGCGGGTCTTCCATCAAAGGAGTGATATCAGTTAGTCGTCAGTCTCGCAATTTATTGTAACTATTGCTTGTAAGGAAGGTGGTGGTTATTAACATTCCAAATCGTCACAAGATACACGTAACATATGTAAGAAATATGGAACTATTACAGGAACACGATTACCCGGTACACAAACGACAGCCCAACAGCAGGAAGTGGTGTATAAAACTCTGCCGGCGGTACGGTTTGATGCGTCGGTGGACGGCGAGTGGATTATGTTCCGTGTGGACCTGACCGCTGATATGACTGTTCTATCATTAAGCGACTTCGCTAGGATCTGGTATTCACGGAACCGTGCGAACGAGGGGCTCCAGGGCGACAGTCAGGCGTGGGGCGGCACGCACGCAATGGGTGTGGAGTACGCCGAGGTGAGGAATGCTAATTCCAAAGTCGCACGGCTGACGTGGTTGGCATATTCTGTTTGGAAATGGAGCTAGGGGGACGTCCTCCAAAACACATGCCCATAGCAGTGGCGGACGTCCCTGAAAGCCTGTTGGCAGCAGACTTCTATCAGACGCCACAGGTCCACCCGCTACAGTTAGTTTAGTTTGGGCTGGCACATTCACGTTTTAGTTAGTTAGTAATGATATGAAATATTTTTGGTAGGTTAGGTTTGAGGGGAACTGTAACATAATTTTAATTTTAATAGATATAAGGTATATTTGATAATGTAATGAGGGGTTGGTACAAAGTTCAGTTTGGTGAAATAAGCATATGTGTGTGTTCCTATTATGTTAATTGGTGGATAGTTTAGTGTGGTTGATATTTCGTTGTGAAATTCAGTTTGTTAACCTGTTTAACGATCATCTGGAGGCTGATGACTTCCCTTGTTTTATCATTCACATTGTTTGTATCTATTGCAGTTGTACGGCAATCACCTGGGTGACACTTTATATTGTTGAGAAATCTACGACTTCCCAAAAGTTTACTACGAAAATTTTTGGCTTAAAAAAGGGGGGAGTGTGATATAATGAGGCACTGCCCTCCACGTGCATGCAAACATGCAAAATAATTCAACATCTTGTCGTCATTAGTGACCAGGCATACCGCTAACTAATAGAGAAGTTTGCGTGGGTCTTTGAAGAAATTCAAGGAGACGGTTCGTGGGGATGTAGCAGACAACGCCGAGGTAGACGACGTTGACGAAGACGGGGAAACCGAAGATAAACCTCCTGATCACTTCCTGCTAGACCTGGCCGCCGAGTTTGATCGTTACCTCACACAGATGCCGACAGTTGGTTTCAATTCAGGAAATTATGACCTGAATACGATGAAGAAGCAATTTTTTCCAATACTTTTATCCATGCAAGAATTGAGGTTCGTGATTAAGCGCAACAATAATTTTATGTGCTTAACAACGGACCAACTTAAATTTCTTGACATTGTTAATTACTTGGCCCCGGGTTGTAGCTACACAAAATTTTTGAAGGCGTATGAGACGACGGAAGAGAAAGGTTTCTTTCCCTATGAGTACGTAGACAACTTGAGTAAATTAGGAGGAAACGGTACTACCACCGCAAACGGCTTTTTACAGTAATTTGAAAGGGGAGGGGATAAGCGACGACGATTACGCCCTCTGTCAGAGGGCATGGAAAGACAACAACATGAAGATGGTGTGGTACAACGTCAAAGACACCGGACCCATGCTGGAAGCCGTCGATACCATGGCGGCATTCTACAGGGAAAAGGGCGTCGACCTCTTCAAAGATGGCATAAGCGTACCGGGACTGACGATGAAGATTCTCTTTAAAAATGTCGGTAACGTATTCTTTACGCTCTTTGAGGAAAACCACAAAGACTTGAACTATACCTTTAAAGAGAATATCGTCGGAGGTCCTAGTATAGTTTTCCACAGATACCACGAAAAGGGAAAGACGTGTATACGCCAGAGGGAGATGGAGAAAGCGGGAAAAATACCAAAGACGGTGTCAAAAATTCTGGGTTTCGACGTAAATGTTCTTTACCTTCGTAGCATAATGAACGAGCAACCGACCGGACCGTTTATTCTTCGTACGCAAGAAAATAATTTCCAACGAGAATTTTCCCACCCTAGGGCGCGAAAGACAACGGCTTGGTTGGATTATGTAGCGTGGCAACGATGAATTAGTATCCGACATCAGTTCAACGGGGTTGAAAAAAGGGTGGGTCAGCGTCGTATTCCAGTGGACGGTTTCAGTCGTCAGTCGCACAAAGTGTTCCAATTCCAAGGATGTTACTGGCATGGCCACGACTGTCGTCTCACGAAAAACGACGACGGGACTCCGAGGAACGAGACACGAAACGTCACCATGAGTGAGCTTATGGAAAACACCAAAAAAATTAGGGATTACATAATATGTCAAGGCTTTGATTACGAAGAGATTTGGGAGTGCCAATTTGAGGATTTGAAACTTCAAGACGATACCCTACGTTCTTTTCTGAGAAGACGAGAGTTGTCCACGGAACGTTGCTACCACTTGACGAGCGAACAAATAAAATCGTTCGTTCTAGACGGTACTCTGTTCGGGGTTGTGGAGTGTGACATTAAAGTCCCGAGCCATCTGAGAGAGCACTTTTCAGAAATGCAGCCTATATTCAAGAACGTAGACATCACCAGAGACGACCTAGGAGAATTTATGCGGGAGTATGCCGAGAAAAAACAAAATCATGAGCCGACCACGACGATCTCTGGTAGGAAGTTTCTTCGGTAAAAAAATTTTGATGACGACCCCGCTTCTGAAATGGTACTTGGAACACGGCCTGGAGATAACAAACGTCTATCAAGTGGTCGAATTTTCTCCCGTAAAATGCTTCGAGCGTTTTGGTGAGGAAGTCAGCGACGCTAGGCGGGAAAGGGACAAAGATAAAAACAAAGCGATCATGGCGCAGACGATGAAACTCATAGGGAACAGCGCGTATGGTAAGACGGTAACGAAGACGTCGTGATGTAAAGTATTGCGGAGAGGCTAAGGCTCAACGGGAAGTCCAATTCCCGGAATTTAGACACGTCAACTACATCGGGGACGGAACCTACGAATTGGAGATGAAAAAGAAGACCATCCGCCTGAACCTACCGCTTCAAATAGGCTTTTTCGTGTACCAGTACGCAAAATTGCGCATGTTGGAGTTTTATTACGACTTTATGTTAAGATTCGTCGACAGATCCGACTTTGAATATTGCGAAATGGACACGGACTCGGCATACATGACTATATCCCGCAACTGCCTTGAGGACGTAATAAAACCAGTCATGCGAGCAGCTTTCGAGAGGGAAAAACATCTTTGAGTGTAATATAATGGGGCTAGGCCCTCTGCATTTAATTGGGGTTTCCGAAAATTTAAAAGTACATTGCAATCATACCTTTGACTGTAGGAGAACTTATTACAGGTGTTGTGCAAGAATTGTTCAAATAGTCAGCCGATTTGATTGTGCTGATCAAACTCCATTTAGATTAATTAATACTTATTGCGAAATTTAAAAGCGCATCACAATCAAATCTTTAACTGAAGTAGAACTTATCACAGGTGTTATACAAGAATTGTTCCAATAGTCAGCCGATTTGGTTGTGCTGAGCAAACTTCATTCAGATTAATAAATACTTATGCAAGTGTCACGCGCAAACTCTGACCGGGGACCTCGACCGTCACGAGATGGGCCCATCATGTGATGCCAGCTGGAATAGTATTTAAGGCATTGGCCATCGAGGAAAATCAGACCACATAGACCACATAGACCACGACATCAGATCGCAAAAGAAGCCGACAGTGAAGGCGAGGAAATCAGCTCAACTTACGTCAAGTCCAGGACCCGAGGTATAGACACTTAATACAGGCGTTGGTCTCAGCCTGCTAGTCAATTTGAACCAGTCTAGTGATTGTTTTAAAGGGTCAGTTCATGTTGCGATTTGTATTGCATTAACGTGCGCGGTAGTTACGGGTAACTGGTGGCACTGTAGATTAATACTTCACCTGTAACGATATATCGTTTCATTCGAACAGTCGTCAGTCTCACAACTCGATGTAATCTATTGTTTGTAATTCACAACGCTGCAAATTAATAGACGTATTCTATTGTTAAAGTATTCGTGTGTTCTTTGATTTACTACCACAAGCGCGCCATCTGTTGGCCGCAACACGCATTGATATACCACATGGTTCCCGCGAACGGACACGGAAGAAAACGAAGCTTACGACACGCGTACAGCTGGCTTATTGAAACTGGAATTTGAAGGGGACTACTGCATCGCCCTTTGCTCTAAAACCTATTACGTGGGGGCGGACGACGATCAATCCCATTTTAGCTGTAAAGGAGTGCAAAGACAAAGAAAGAAATGCAATCGACAAGGCGAGGTATCTCAAAGTATTACAGACCACAAAGAGTAGCTCGGCCCTCAACAAAGGATTCCGGTTAGGCGGTGACAACGGCTATGTATACCTACCTACAAGAGAGGTGCGCGTTCACCTACTTTTATCCCAAACGACAAGTGTTCGACGACGGCGTCACCACTGGACCTTTGAACACGTGCATGCAAACATATCGGAGGTGCTAAACTAATCTGGGAGAGAGAACACGAGATCACGAGCGTTTCTGTGGCAAGTAACATCGATGGGTTTGAAGATCTGCAATGTTTTGTATCTAACGGTGAACCCAAAGAAGTGGTGAGAAAAATGATTCAACATCTTGTCGTCATCAGTGACCAGGCATACCGCCTACTAAGAGGGAAGTTTGCGTGGTGGGTCTTTGAAGAAATTCAAGAGACGGTTCGTGGGGATGTAGCAGACAACGCCGAGGTGGACGACGTTGCCGAAGACGGGGAAACCGAAATAAACCTCCTGGTCACTTCCTGCTAGACCTCGCTGCTGAGTTTGATCACTGCGGGTTGGTTTCAAATCGGGAAATTACGACCTCAATACCATGAAAAAGCAGTTTTTCCAATACTGTTATCAATGCAAGATTTGAAGTTCATGATTAAGCGCAACAATAACTTTATGTGCTTAACAACAGGTCAACTTAAATTTCTTGACATTGTCAATTACTTGGCCCCGGGTTGTATGCAAAAGTTTTGAAGGCGTACAAGACAACTGAAGAGAAAGGTTTCTTTCCCTACGATTACATGGATAACTTGGATAAACTAGAGGGAACGGCTCTACCACCTCAAGCGGATTTTTACAGCAGTTTGAAAGGGGAGGAGATAAGCGACGACGATTACGCCCTATGTCTGAAAGCATGGAGAGACAACAACAAGAAGAGTCTGAGAGATTTTTTGGTGTGGTATAATAACAAAGACACCGGACCCATACTGGACGCCGTCGATACCATGGCGGCATTCTACAGGGAAAAGGGCGTCGACCTCTTCAAGGATGGCATAAACATGCCCTGACTGACAATGAAGATTCTCTTCAAAAATGTTGGTGACATATTCTTTATGCTTTCTGAGAAAAAAAAGACTTGTATTATACCTTCAAACAGAATATCGTCGGAGGTGTAATATAATGAGGCTAGGCCCTCTACATTTACTTGATACTTAAACGAATGGAACTAAATTACAGGGAACAAAAAAAAGGAAGAAGCCGGACAGACATACCAGACCCTGCCAACCGTACACATGGACGCGGCTGTGGAGGGGCAGTGGGTTACCTTCCGACTGGACCCTATCCCTGGAAGACTTTGCCAGGGTATTAGGGGCCTCGACGCAAGAATTGGCGAGACTCCCTTGTGACAACCAGTCATGGGGCACTCAACGTGACCCCGACATAACCTATGCCAGGCTCCGATACGACCGTCGGACATCTCAGGTGGACATAATTGACGTCTATCTGATGGAAGTAGAGATGGGGTTACAGCCGGCCAGGCGCATGCCTGTGGCTGTAGCGGATATCCCCGAGAGTCTGCTGGCTGCAGATTTTTTTCACACACCGCAGACCCACCCGCTGCAGCTGTAGGCAGGTGTCGGCACAATTCATGTATAAAAAAAATCCATACGTATACATATAGTTATAATTATACTCCTAGTTAGTTTATAGGGAAAATACTCTAGATATTTAGTTAGCGCTAACTACGAGTTTGGTTTAAAGACATAATGTTAGATTGGTACAGGGTACGATTTAGTAATGTATATGTGTGTAATTTCATTATATTCGTTTAATCGGACTAGTTCAGAGTGGTTGTGAGATTTGGTTTGTTAACGTGTTTTAATGATTATCCGGAGACCGACGACTCCCATTGTGTTATTATTCACTTGTTTCGATTTACAATTGTATAACGACAGTCTGAAGGAAACCTTCACATCATTAAGGCTTGGTATAGATCCCCAAATATTTATTTGGTAAATTTTCGGCTTAACAAAAGGGGGGAGTGTAATATAATGAGGCTAGGCCCTCTACATTTAATTGAGGTTTCCAAAAATTAAAAGTGCACTGCAATCATATCTTTGACTGTAGCAGAGCTTATCACAGGTATTATGCAAGAACTCTTTCAATAGTCAGCTGATTTGATTTTGCTGGGTAAGCTCCATTCAAATGAATTAATTGTTATGCACGTGTCACGTGCAAACGCTGACCAGGGACTTTAACCATCACAAGATGGGCCCATCATATGATGCCAGCTAGAATAGTACTTAAGGCATTGGCCATCAAGGAAAATCAGACCAAGACCAAGACCGAGACAGACCAGACCCAGACCTGATCTCTAGGAGCCGACAGCGAAGGCGAGGAAAACCAGTTTAGTGAAGTCGAATCGAGGAGTCAAGGTATAAACACTTAATACAGGCGTTGGTCTCAGCCTCTTACTCAATTTGAACCAGTCTAGCGATTGTTCTAGAGGGTTAGTTCTGTTGCTACTTGTAATAAGTTTACGTGTGCGGTTGCTACTGGTAACTAGTGACATTGTTGTTTAGTACTTTCTCTAGCAGTGATATCTTGACTCAATCAGTTAGTCGTCAGTCTCGCAACTTATTGTAACTATTGTTTGTAAGGAAGGTGGTGGTTATTAAAATTCCAAATCGTCACAAGATACATGTAACATATGTAAGAAATATGTAACTATTACAGGAACACGATTACCCGGTACACAAACAATGGCAGCCCAACAGCAGGAAGTGGTGTATAAAACGCTGCCGGCGGTACGGCTTGATGCGTCGGTGGACGGCGAATGGATTATGTTCCGTGTGGACCTGACCGCTATCATTAAGCGACTTCGCTGGGATCTGGTATTCACGGAACCGTGCGAACGAGGGGCTCCAGGGCGACAGTCAGGCGTGGGGCGGCACGCACGCAATGGGTGTGGAGTACGCCGAGGTGAGGAATGCTAATTCCAAAGTCGCACGGCTGACGTGGTTGGCATATTCTGTTTGGAAATGGAGCTGGGGGGACGTCCTCCAAAACACATGCCCATAGCAGTGGTGGACGTCCCTGAAACCCTGTTGGCAGCAGACTTCTATCAGACGCCACAGGTCCACCCGCTACAGTTAGTTTAGTTTAGGGTGGCACATTCACGTTTTAGTTAGTAATGATATGAAATATTTTTGGTAGGATAGGTTTGAGGGGAACTGTAACATAACTTTAATTTTAATAGATATAAGGTATATTTGATTATGTATGAAGGGGTTGGTACAAAGTTCAGTTTGGTGAAATAAGCATATGTGTGTGTTCCTATTATGTTAATTGGTGGATAGTTTAGTGTGGTTGACATTTCGTTGTGAAATTCCGTTTGTTAACCTGTTTAACGATCATCTGGAGGCTGATGACTTCCCTTGTTTTATCATTCACATTGTTTGTATCTATTGCAGTTGTATGGCGATCACCTGGGTGACACTTTATATTGTTGAGAAATCTACGACTTCCCAAAAGTTTATTATGTAAATTATTGGCTTAAAAAAGGGGGGAGTGTGATATAATCAGGCACTGCCCTCCACATGCATGCAAACATGCAAAATGATTCAACATCTTGTCGTCATTAGTGACCAGGCATACCGCTAACTAATAGAGAAGTTTGCGTGGGTCTTTGAACAAATTCAAGGAGACGGTTCGTGGGGATGTAGCAGACAACGCCGAGGTAGACGACGTTGACGAAGACGGGGAAACCGAAGATAAACCTCCTGATCACTTCCTGCTAGACCTAGCCACTGAGTTTGATCACTGCGGGTTGGTTTCAAATGGGAAATGTAATATAATGAGGCTAGGCCCTCTGCAGTTAATTAAGGTTTCCGAAAATTAAAAGTGCATTGCAATCATATCTTTGACTGTAGTAGAACTTATCACAGGTGTTATGCAAGAATTGTTCCAATAGTCAGCTGATTTGATTGTGCTGAGTAAGCTCCATTCAGATTAATTAATACTTATGCAAGTGTCACGTGCAAACTCTGACCACGGACTTTAACCGTCACGAGATGGGCCCATCATATGATGCCAGCTAGAATAATATTTAAGGCATTGGCCATCAAGGGAAATTAGACCATGACACCAAGATAGACCACGACACAAACCACGACATAGTCTCCAAAAGAAGCCGACAGTGAAGGCGAGGAAACCAGTTCAGCCAAGTTAAGTCAAAGAGCCGAGGTATAGACACTTAAGACAGGCGTTGGTCTCAGCCTGCTAGTCAATTTGAACCAGTCTAGTGATTGTTTTAGAGGGTCAGTTCATGTTGCGACTTGTAGTATTGCATTAACGTGTGCGGTAGCTATGGGTAACTGGTGGCACTGTAGATTAATACTTTCACCTGTAACCATATATCGTTTCATTCGAACAGTCCTCAGTCTCACAACTCGATGTAATCTATTGTTTGTAATTCACAACGCTGCAAATTAATAGACGTATTCTATTGTTAAAGTATTCGTGTGTTCTTTGATTTACTACAACGAGCGCGCCATCTGTTGGCCGCAACACGCATTGATATACCACACGAGTCCTTTTTAGGGACAGTGGGTCACCTTTCGGCTAGACCCAAGTGCAGACGTCACCGCCCTATCCCTGGCAGACTTCGCAAGGATATTGGGGGCATCGACACAAGAGTTGTTGAAGCTCCCATGTGAAAGCCAGTCATGGGGCACCCAACGCGACCCAGACACGACGTATGCTAGGCTCCGGTATGACCGTTGGGCCTCCCAGGTAGACATCATCGACGTTTACCTGATGGAAATAGAAATGGGGCTACAGCCGGCCAAGGAATGCCTGTGGCTGTGGCAGACATACCCGAGAGTCTGCTGGCGGCAGATTTTTTCCACACGCCGCAGACCCACCCGCTGCGGCTGTAGGCAGCCGTCAAATAATAATTATACTCCTAGTTAGTTTATAAAGAGATATTTAGTTAGCACAAAGTTCGAGAGATTATATCATCGATCAAGGCTTTGATTACGAAGAGGTTTGGGAATGCGAATTAAAGGATTTGAAATGGCAAGGCGATACTCTACGTTCTTTTCTCAGAAGACGGGAGTTGTCCACGGAACGTTTCTACTGCTTGACGAGCGAAAAAATAAAATCATTCTAGTGTGATATAATGAGGCACTGCCCTCCACGTGCATGCAAACATGTCTTAATATATCCCCAGGGGATGTGCATACTTCTGTTTTGTGTTCTCCACGTGCATGCAAACAAGTTCGTGATTAAAAGCAACAATAACTTTATGTGTTTAAGAACAGATCCACTTAAATTTCTCGACATTGTCAATTACTTGGCCCCAGGTTGTATGCAAAAGTTTTGAAGGCGTAGGAGACGACTGAAGAGAAAGGTTTCTTTCCCTACGAGTACATGGATAATTTGGGTAAACTAGAGGAAACGGCTCTACCATCTCAAGCGGCTTTTTACAGCAGTTTGAAAGGGGAGGCGATAAGCGACAACGATTACGCCCTCTGTCTGAAAGCATGGAGAGACAACAACATGAAGTCTGAAAGATTTTTTGGTGTGGTACAATAACAAAGACACCGGACCCATGCTGGAAGCCGTCGATACCATGGCGGTATTCTACTGGGAAAAGGGCGTCAACCTCTTCAAGGATGGCATCAGCGTGCCCGGACTGACGATGAAGATTCTCTTCAAAAATGCCGGTAGCATATTCTTTACGCTTTTTGAGAAAAAACACAAAGACTTGTATTATACCTTCAAACAGAATATCGTCGGAGGTATTGTTTTTCACAGATATCACGAAAAGGGAAAGACGTTTATACAGATGTTCTAACTGAACTATGTATAGACAGATTATGAACAAGCTCAGTCTGTCTGGCACAAAACAAATAATTGACAACCCTACATGGAGATCATATAACTGAGGAGGTAACAGTTGTTGCCATTGAGGTCGCTGCCCTCAATGGCAATAGGACCCACATGGTGAAGAATGTGATGTCCCGAGATACCCTGAATGTCAACAAGGGTAATCGCGTTACCTCACCAGAATCCGAACGATGTGACATGTTACAAACTAGGTGAGATCTTAGATGTGTGTATATTAAAAAAAAGAAAATGAAAAATACAAGAATGTCAAGGCGTTTAAGAAAGAGGCTGGACATTATGAGGAGGTAACAATTGTTGCCATTGAGGTCACTTCCCTCAATGGCAATAGGACTCACATGTTGAGGAATGTGATGTCCCGAGATACCCTGAATGTCAACAAGGGTAATCGCGTTACCTCACCAGAATCCGAACGATGTGACATGTTACAAACTAGGTGAGATCTTAGATATGTGTATATGTGTATATTAAAAATAGAAAATGGTTTTAGGTGCCATGTGCAGACAGAGTAACAAACTCCGTCTCACTGGCACTGGGGAGAGAACTGTATTTTTTCTAAACCAATTTTATTTGACTTGCTACAAGATGTTAATTCCAACGTTTCAACTAAATAAAATAAGTTCCATTTCTTTATTTAAGTCCCAAAAAATAACAGTTCAAATACTTCCAGAATCAGCCACCAGTAGCATTGCTTTCATGACGTGGCTGGCAGGATATTTAGGCCTCTAGCATATCAGGGTCTTTGCTTATTGTTCAAGTCCAAAACTGTTTCTGTGAAATATCCAGTAACCAATGATACTTATTAGAGACAGAGCTGCTGGAAATAATTTAGAACAATCATCTTTATCGGTATTATTATTAACTGTTACGGTATTATTATTATACGCATGTAACCCGCTGGCCTAATGAGCAGGTGAAAGACGCTATGTTATCCTTAAACCAGCGATTTGAAGAACTGTCGGCCCTGAGAAAGCAGCGTGGAATCGCCATGGGAGCCGTCTCGAGGCTGATCAACCATGGTATCAGCCTCATGAAAAACAAAGAAAACGTGAATTCAATGAGGAGGTTGCTGCCTGAATTTAACCAGTGTCTAAAAGCTGCCCTCGCAGCACACAATATGTATGACGCACTATTGGAAGATGAAGTACAAAAGGAAGAATCAAGTGAGTACAAACAGAGACTGTTTGATTCCGCTCACAAGTTCATTAGTCAAACACAGCAGTGGGTAAATGAAGAAAGAACGCAAAGTTGAGAGAAAGACAAAACCATGTAGGGTTAAATGATGCAATTACATTCATTGACAGAGTCGTAGATGAAGAATACGATCCACTGTTTGGCAGCATTCAAAAATGTCCAAACACTCACGCATTCAATATGTCATCTCAACAATGACATCAGAGGTTAGGTAGTGACTTTTCTACAAACACTATGCCTAAGGGCAACAATGCATCAGGGCTTATCAACTATCAGTGTCACATGTGACAAACCCAACCACTACCTAAATCAGTGTTATAACTTCAGGGCCATGTCGGTAAAGGACAGATGGCATTTTGTGTTATCTAAACTACTGTGAGTCAATTGCTTTCAGCCAGGTCATTTTGATAGAGATTGCAAGAAAAATTGGACTTGCAATACTGCTGGCTTCAAAGAAATACACAACATATGGTTGCATCAAACACAACCACCTGAGTCTCGCTTGTCTGCAGCTGCATCAGCTAACAATAATCAAACCTCTGAACCTTATGAAGGCCATTTAAATGCTATGTGTTCATTTTATAAATCTGAAGGCTGCACAAGTGGTCTGCCTATTGTGGCAGTGATTATTCAGGATTCAACTCGAAAAAAATCAAGTTGAATGTTATGCTCTGTTAGACATGTTCTAATTGAACTATGTACAGACAGATTACGCAACAAGCTCAGTCTGTCTGGCACAAAAGAAATAATACAACTGACAACCCTACATGGAGTACTCATTACTGAGAAGGTAACAGTTGTTGCCATTGAGGTCGCTGCCCTCAATGGCAATAGGACTTGCATGTTGCGGAATGTGATGTCCGGAGATACCCTGAATGTCAACAAGGGTAACTGTGTTACCTCACCAGGCTCCGAACGATGTGACATGTAGCGAACTAGGTGAGATCTTATATATGTGTATATTAAAAATAGAAAATGGTTTTCGGTGCCACGTGCAGACAGAGTAACAAACTCCGTCTCACTGGCACTGGGGAGAGAACTGTATTTTTTCTAAACCAATTTTATTTGACTTGCTACAACGTTTCAACTAAACAAAATAAGTTCCATTTCTTTAAGTCCCAAAAATAACAGTTCAAATACTTCCAATATGCCTAAGGGCAACAATGCGTCAAGGCGTATCAACACTGTCACATGTGTGACAAACCCGGCCACTACCTAAATCAGTGTAATAACTTTTCAGAAAGTTCATCATCAGAAAGTACATCACAAGATGTGATAACAAACACTCTCTATGTGAGAGGCAGACCTAAAAGACCACCAAGAACAGAGGGGTGAGAGAGACCAAAAGGAGGAGACAGAAAAGACTAGACCACAAACAACATAAGTGTCAGAAAGGTGACATCAGACAAGAGTCCACAAGTAACAACGAGAGGAACAAGATATATGCTCTGCACAAAATGACAGGACACACCAAATGCCCGTAAAAACCACTATCTACAATGCGGATCAAAGCAGTAGTCGAGTTGACCCAACCACCAACGTGACTGCAATGTTGCTACAAAATTTTGCCCTACTCAATGTCAAAGGACAGGTGTACATAGGTCTCACGTGCGATTGCCAACCATGGGGAATGACTGAGAAAGCAGATGCGGAATACGCACGAATTAAGTGCAAACATCAGCCCATTTGGCCGACGTCGTACATATTTTTGAGACTGAGACACGAGTTGGAGTGCACACCTGTCACGGATTTCCGTGATTTGTTTTGACACTTCGCCCATCAGCTGATTCATACTGACCGGAACCAGATGTGTCTCAGCTCAAATGTCCAGCCATACGTCACAGACAGTTTGTTTACTACAGAGTTCCTTCAACTCCGGAATTGGTTACGTAACAATCTGCCTTATTTGGTCTAGCTTCCTTGTGACGTCGAATCATTTATAAGAATTGTTTTGTATTATAGCTTAGTCATTTCCTTAGTATTAGCCCACGTGTCATAGTTATTTTGTCAATGATTGTGTATATAAATGACTTGGAGTGCAGAATAAAATCAGTTGCCATTTATTCAGCACAACGACACGACTTGTTATTTGGACAGGTTCACTGCTGAACTGTCTAGTTATCACCATTTTGTATCTACCAACACTGCGAGGCAACTCACACAGCGAACCCCTATACTACATAGCCAGAATTTCTCCACAACACCAGCCAGGCGCATGCTTGTGGCTGTGGTGGACGTCGAGGAGAGCCTGTTGGTGTCGGACTTCTTCCAAGCCTCCCAAGACATCCACTCCAACAGTGACTTCTAAGAGTGTCTCTGTATTTATCTTATGATACTATGATTAGACTACTTAAATTTCGCATTACTCACAACAGTAAACTGCAGAATCCCTTGGATTTGATAAATAAATAAAAAGAAAAAGGCCATTGTGGCACAGATGATGAAGCTTAACATATGTCAATTACAGCAAAGAAGGAACAAGACTGTTAAAGTATTTGACATACACAACTTTAAACTAAACATTGAAATTCATGTTAAACAACACCCAACAGCAACTGCAGGATCTTGGTACGTCACAAAAGACAAAAAGGCCATTGTGATAGACGATGAAACTTATAGACAATACTGCGTATGGCGAAATGGTAAACAATTAAGAAAAGCATCGTGACGTCAAGTATTGCGCAGATGTCAAGACTCAGCATGAGGTCCAATGCCCGGAATCGATACATGTCAATTATATCGGAAATGGAATGAGAATGTCAAGGTGTTTAATAAAAACAGCTGTTCATTAAAATTCAGATTAAACCAACATTTGTAGGATCACTGAGATGCGAGAAAAAGACAAACACGAAAAAGCCATTGTGGCACAGACGATGGAGCTTACAAGCAATAGTGCACATGGCAAGATGGTAATCAATTAAAAGTATCATGTCGTCAAGTACTGCACAGATGTCAAGACTTAGCGTGAGGTCCAATTCCCGGAATCGGTACATGAGAATTACATTGGAAATGGAACCAGAATGTCAAGGTGTTTAATAAAAACAGCTATACATTAAAATTAAGATTAAACCAACAGCAACTGTAGAATCACTGGGACGTGACCAAAACAGAAGCAAACCATTCTGCAGCAGACAAATGGAGTTTATAGGCAATAGTGTGAATGCATCAGGAGCATGTCGACACTAGTTTTAGTTCTTATTCTATGGGTTTTATTTTGCCATTTGTTTACTAGCATATAGCAACTGACATGACCCATGGGATCATGCTGGTAATGATGTAATTTGTTTACAATAGAATAGTAGAGAACATTCCTGGAGATTGTTTCATCCATAAGTGAAAACTGTAGTCTAGAACATTCTGGAGCCTTGTTTATGTGTATAGAAATACAGCAAAATCTAGAAAGTGTTTGTTTACTGGTGAAAAGTTTCATAATATTGTAAGAGACTATAAATGCCAGGGCATGAGTTAGAGTAACAGAATTGGTCGAGTGCCGCTTATAAGTGCACGGGCGTGGCGAAAACCAAGTTGGCGGAATACGACCATACAGCAGGGTGCCCAGCAGAATACGTAGCGACAGAATCAATGCCTAAGGTTTCAGGCACTCCAAACAGTCTTCAAACGACTCCAAAAACACCCTTCTGTTTTGTTTTGTTTTGATTTAGCATCGCTCATAGTTCTGTGACAACGGTGAGTGCTACGATTCAATTAAGGCGCTCGGAACACAAAGGTGACCAGAAACAACTACACACACATGCCAACTTCTGAGGAAACAGTAAAAGAAAACAGATTCTGATGACCCCCCCCCCCCTGCATTACTAAGATGCTGAAAAAGCAAGTCGTAGAAAATGAGAGCTAGAAACGCCATTAAAGAGACTCAGAAATTTACACCTACTGTTGAGGCTTGTTTTTAGTCCCATTATTCACAAATGAGACCAGCCACTATCTTTATTATGTGAGCATGTTTTCTGATTAACCTTCGTCCACTCTTTTCTCCCATCACTCCAAACGATGAGATCACCTTATTGGGAACACTTCTGCAGAAAGGATGCACACAAATTAATAAGTGTGTAAAGCCAACGAACAGAAGAACAGAATAGTTCTTCCTACAGCCAAATGCTGTTGGTACGCATTTTGCAACATTAAGTGACAATTGTGACATCTTACATAATATGCACAGCTTACACAAATTTTCAGCACTGTACTGTTGGAGCAAAACTGAACACCATACGTATCACAGCGCAAAACAAAAACCACATTTTGAGGTCTGTGACAACATTCGTGTTAAACACGGACATAAATTGTGCATGACAACTTCTGCAAATGCAACAATTTCAGAAATTGACACAATTTGAGTATCTGTGACAATTTAAGTAAGTGCGACAATTTGAGTGACTGTCACAATTTCAATAACTGTGACAGTTATTAAAAGTAAGTTTTGTGCCATACCACCCTTCCTTGACAGCTATTCCACGGTAACTTAAATGTAGCACCAATTCAGATCACATTTTCTCATACGTTAGCAGGTGACCACACCGACATATTTTACTATACATGTCACTGTCCTCGTCATAACTCTCTGGCCCATATAGATGTTCATGGGAGCTTGTGTCCTTTGTCCACAGGCTGCTTCGTACAGCATTTCGTAAATCTACACAGACAAGGGAAAGCTGTCAAAGGAATAGTTAGAAAAAAAAGATGCTTGCGTATTGAACTCTTCACACGCGATTACTGACAACATATTTAGACTGCTTTAACTTTCTCTTCATAATTGCCTAGGATATGGAGCACACATGGTAAAAAGACATTTTTCAATGCAATAAGACAATGTTCTGCTTACAGTAACTTGCAAATAAACAACACCTGTTAACAAATTGTTTTCTAAAAACAGGTAGTAATAGTCCTTCAGTGGTTTAGTGTACGTACTGACCTTTGACCTTCTTGTCAAACTTTTTCTGCTTCAGTTTCTCTCTGTTCTCTTGACGCCTGCCATGTTCCTCCTCGAGTGCCTCGTCACTGCCCCACACCTCCATACAACGTGATTTTACCTGTCAGCAGAGGTACATAGAAACTGAGTCGAGGGGCAATAACTGTTACGTAAGCACTGGCACAGACTTCAACAAAATAAGATTTCCCGTGCCAAAAAATGTCTATAAGGCAACTCATATGAGCAAAGCAAACACCGACACGAATCCAAACTTCTGCGACCCAAATTTCACACACGTACACCGTGCAGAATGCGACAAAGGCTCTCGAAGTAATGAGTGATAACCAACTGTTCAGATGGACAGTACAGGTAATAAACATAGGTAAAAAAAGAGTTCTTAAACAATCATCTGAAAACCTCAGCTGTGCTCTGAAACAGATACAGCAATTTAAAAAAAATAGACAACGTTATAATCTGGCAATGTTTCCACTCAGAAAACCACAACTAGGTATCTATTTCTTTTCGATTAGAACATGTTTTAATTTCTGACAGCAAATTCTCAACAAAAACTCAATATGTGCATTTCCCCGCACTTTGGCAAAATCCAACAACTTGAATTGCAAGTCCTTTTACAAATAATTAAGTATCGGACAGGATCTACAACATCACATCAAACTTCCACTAAAGTTCAAAAAAATGCAATTCCATTGCGACAACTGTTGGACTAAACTGCCAGATAAGTGTGGTACAAAGTTTGCCCAAGCCTGAAAAGAGTTCCGTCGAAGTCCATCAAGTTTATAACGAAAATGGCTGTACATGAACTATGATAAAAGTAATCACCTGCGATTCTAGGTAGAGTTTCATTTCACCCCAAACTGAGTTGCGAGGATTTTTCTTGACAATAAATTTCAACGCTGGCTCCCATTTGTCAAGGTCGGCATCTTTTAACAAATACTTTGCCTTAGCGTCGCTCTTTGTTATGAGCTTATGTCTCTCATCCGAATCTCTGAAATAACGGAGAAGATCTCTGAGTAACATTCTTACACTTCAAGCAGTACAGCACCATCCTACATCTACAAAGCATAGAGCAAACCAACAAATGGATTAGCATTGTCCATTTTGTAAAAGACACAGGGTGAATTGAAAACTTCTTTCATAAAGAACCTGACGACTAATAGGAGACCTCTCCTGAGTTTCTCTCAGCAATGGGCCTGGCTACGTGGACCTGTCCATGTCACCTATGTATGTTTGACCGGATGTAAAAGACAGCAGGCCACCTTAAATTATTTTAAAATTACCATCCTTAAGATGGAAAGCCAATTCTGTAACAAAAATACAAATCCCCACTTACTTCAAACACACATTTCAATTTCAAATCCTCTGGCAATCTGGTCCTCATAAGCTATGCGTGCAACATTAAAGCCTATCTTCAACAGTAACACCTGTAAATTTGGTTCCTACAGTATGTTAAGAGCATCGCTCTGAGCCCACTACTGCCATAAATTGCTAAATGCATATTGGCTTGCTTTTATTTACGTCACCGTGAGAATCACCTTTTAATTCAGACAGCTGCGAATAACACCCGCACATAATGGTGTTCCATTCAGACCCTCCCCCATTCAATACAAACCTTTGTTGTTTGTGCTGGGATCTCGCGGTAACGCAACATGGCACAAAAAGGCAGCTTCACTTAATATCATTTGACAGGCTTACAACTGCGTGATTGAACTCGCATTTTCTTATTTTACTAAGGTTTTGCTACGATTATCTGGTTAGCCCAATACATCTAAAATAACAAAATTCCGTTGAAGTTGGCTTTTATGAAGTGTATAAAATGGCTTAACAATCCTCCATCTAAATTATCCTCTCACCCTTAATGAGCAAAGGCAATGACCAAATTGCTGTGTTGTAATGCACCCTAGAACCCGGTTAAACAATGCGTTCCATAATTTCAAGTTAAACCAAGACACACTTCCGTTCAAATCTAGATTAAATCAGGACACAGCACTGATAAGAATTTCAATGCAAGAAACACCAACCTGCAGCCATCACAGACGAGAACGCCGTAATTATTGTACAAATAAGATTCCATAAAACGCTTATGACATTCCTCGCACAACATGAAGTCACTGGCTAATAATGGTCCTGCAGACAAAAAGACAACAAGACATCTCATTATAGTTTGGAGTTCAAGTGTGGTCCAGAAAAACATGCATTACCAAGAAAGTGGAACAGTGGGGTCATCAAGCAAAGTGGGGCGACCAATATGAACATTAATGAATGTTAGATACTGTTGTTTGCTTTGTGTCTTAATCTGAGATTGAACTTTTAACTCTGTAGACCTTGACCCATCCAGGAATGTTCATGATATTAAAGTCTAAGATAATCCAGCAGACCAGTTTTAACGTTAATATCTGGTTACAGTTATTTTTCACTTATTTTGCACAAAAAATGGCTGACAAGTGAAATTCTAGTTTGCCGAATTTCACCACAAAAGTTAAACTTAAGAACATTTTAGCCTATTACCAGCATGGTTTGTAGAGTTAACAGTTTCCATTATTTAGAGCAAAATAATCAGTCTTTAAAAATGTAAAAACGACAATTTAGACATCTATTTTTGTGCAAAACAGGTGGAGAGTTACCGTAAAAAGATTCACATGTACAGTTCAAGACAAAAATAATCAGATAAAATACGTTTTCTCAGCGGCTGAGTGTATGAGCAGCAAGAATTACTGCTGGTAACTATTACAATGGCACAATTCCAATTACAGAATGTCTCAGTCAGTTTTAAACTTTCCTATAAATTCCCCTTCATTTTCAATGATGTGAAGAGATTATGATGAATTCAGCTTCCGTGGAGCCATCATTCAGGGGGAATTCCGTGTCATTTTTTCAAAATACTTTTAGCTTATACTGACTTTTTCCTAAACGATGACGACAAACATTACCAGGTTCAACTATTACTTTCTTGGGTTCTGAAGCTTCCTCGTCATCTTCTTCCAAAAGGAAGCCCGCTTGAGTGTCCACTACACGACTGCACACCTTGGTTGACCTTTGACCCTTTAAACTACAAAGAGGTCAGAGGTTACTTTTCCACAACAAACAAGTAATTCAAGAACCACTTAACTAACATATGATATTGACACCAGAAAGAAATTTTCAGTTTTTAACGTAGTTGAGACTAGCTCTAGTTTTTCGACACAGATCCGCCCTTACACCGCCAGCACACCTACATTACATTACCTCGTTCCTCTATTATGATGGGGGTGGACGTCTAATTCTGTAACGTTTACAGTAAAAATGGTTGGTAATCACTTCTGAGGGCGGCATAACGTTAATTAAAGAATAGCCTCTGCATTTTGTTAAGTTGTGGTGAATTCTCCTTCTCTTACTGAAGATGAAAGACAGATACTATGATCGTGAATTTGCCTAACGCCACACCAACCTGGCAAGGAATTCCAAGTCATTTTGCTCATATGTATTGTAATAGAGAAGTGTTCATCCCCAACATAAATCTAAATACTGTATTACACAGAACCATTTTCCACCAAGTCTATGAAAGTGATAGGTTGGGCAACTCACTTTTGGTCCTGAGAACCTTTTGACGGTGGGTATGGTCTGTTTGCTAGCCTCGACTCCCGTAATCGCAAAGCTTTTTGGCGATTTCTCTCCATTCTTGCCTTCTGGGCTGCAGTAAGCCCATTATCTGCTTCCGTCATAGCTTCTGTACAAAGTTGGTCACCAAAGCTAACTTTAACATCAAGGTGTTCGGACGTCGACCGATCTACAGGTCACCAACGTAGGATGCAAGTGTAAACGTTCTCACATTGTTAGTTTGTTCATGATTATGATTATCCTGCAATAAAAGAATGGAAGGGTATATCAAAAGATAACTGTACGGACCATGCAGTTGTACTGATCATATTCGCTTGGATGGAACACTGTATCAGGTGTTCCATCCAAGCGAATATCCTGTGTCTCCGACTGAAAAAATCATCTAGGATGTTGGTATTCTCCACTACAAAAATTCAAACTCCATTTGCCAACTGATAGTTATCAACGAGAGCTAACAATAGCTTTTTTGGGTAAATATACTAAAAAACCAGAAAGTCTAACTCATTCAATATGTTGAGGTAGATTCTGACACTTCAGGACATATGCCCAGGACATAGCGAATTTTTATCTATCAGAAAGCCTTTATCGGCAAATATCAGATGGGTAGTTGGAGTAATCAGTTTTTCAAATGTTTGTAAATGTCACTGCACTGTGAATTTTTACTAAGAACTGCACCAAACACCACCAAAAAATGTAAAATTTTAGATGAATACCTGCACACTAAATTCTTCACAGCAACTGTGAAGAAATCATATTCTAAAATCTTTGTCTTGATATGGTAAAAGTCTTTTGAATCGTTAAAATTATTTCCTGCTGATTTCATGTTACTATTACACCCTGTTATTTTTCGCATAGCTGTAAACAAGAAATAGTTCTTAAACCTGCCACGTATCCAAAATGATGATTTATTAAATTACACATTCTTTGCTTCTGCTATAAACACAACATCAAGAACTGACAAAGGGCTTTCTAATGATATAGGCTAAGTCTTACGCAATTCAGTTGAAAAAGTACTGGTTCCTAGGCCTAACCAAACAAATGCAAACAAATGTCACACATCCTGACAGCAGCCGCAAGAAGTACAGAACAATGTTGGCATTCCAGGGCTAGACTTCAATGTGCCTGAAATAGCCCAACTGGCTAATCTTAATCTGTTCTTCGAACGACTTTAAATAAAGAATCTTGATTCTTGCCTACCTACCCATTCACAACAGGTGAAGGAGTGAACGAGACATCCCTGGCATTTCCTATAATCGGTTTATATGAGAAGAAAATTTTGTACAAATAACAGTAAAACGAGAATATAATGACGTCAACTGAACAATATTTTTAGGTATTTCAAACCACAGGCATTATATAGTGTATTCGTGACGATCAGAAGCTGAGGACGCCTGTGTTTCAAACCACGGGCACCATTAATCAGTCCCTCGTCAAGGTACGCGATCCAATATGGCCGACTATTAGTAATTGCGCCAATTTTATAGACTAAAATTGCGACAGTTAAAACACACTTCAAAACGATAATTACGTGTATCGTTGTTCAACTTAATGATCTTTTAGTGAAAACACACTCACTACATATAAATGGAATCACTTGATGCAGGCAATATGCCTCAAATTTCACAGCTCACTCGCCGAATAAACTCAATAACCGATGTCAGTTGCTCCAATGCGCATGCTCAATAACAATATACGCCCAGTTAGCGAGGTAGGACCAATGAGATTGGGTAGAACCAATGAGATAAATATAATATAGCTCATTGGATAGGACTACCTCAGCTCGCTTCTGAATGAAACCAAAGACCTTTTAAGGTTAAAACAAAACTATGCACAAAAGCCGCCGCCATTATAGCGTCACGGACCGTTGCGACACCTAGCAGGCGTGTGTGCGCTGACGAAGTACGCGAGGCGTTGACTGCGGCTGCTTTCAGTTAGTTACTTCAAAATTGTGAAGTGTCTTTGCTTAAAATATTGAAAACAAAAAAACCTGAGCAGCGCCATGGAAAATACACATAGGCAAAAACTAGACTCGGTATATCAAGAAAAAACTTGGGCAGTAAAGGTAATAAAAATTACGAGAAATATATTAAGCGATAGTGCGACTCACGGTAATCAGAGGCAAACAGGTGAAAATGGGTGATTGGAGGGTGAGCAGGTACAAAACATCAGGGTTTTGTCCAGGGAGGTCAGGGAACTAATAAACATAAGATAGATCTGCTGAAGAAGAGGTAGGAGCAAACTTGAACGGGGGGCGACCCTCAACCAAAAGGCTGAGGGTGGAAATAGCTTTCTTTCACCTCAGTGGCGGATCTACGGGGGGGTTCAGGGGGTTTAACCCCCCTCGGGCCAGGAAAAAAAACGTCTCCAGCAAAACAAAAACGGCACCGCCAGCGTGTGTAAACCCCAAGTAAACCAACTTGGAAAAAAGGAGGGGGGGTTCATTCTGAAAATATATTTGTTTTGTTTTGTGAATAATTGCTGTTACGAAAATCAAAGCATTTCGAGTCTTCGTGGCTCAACGGCAAAACCCAGAGATCAATTGTGCGCGCGACACGTCTGAAGTAGCCAAGCTTTTTAGATGGATCCACCGCTGAAAGAGCAGCTCTATAGCTGCAGGTAACTACTTTCTTTACTCTAAGATATGTTTTGATTTGATTAGGGGAAATACTGTGGTGCCGCAACCATGATTCAGGCGAATCAAAGTTGACGTGCAACGTTTTTACCTCATCTGTCATGCCGTGTCATCTTATTTCACCTCACACGTTTTTGTAACTCGAATTTGACTGGTGTATAGTAAAGTTGTCTCGCGCAATATCATACGGTGTACCTGTGCATGTAATACTTTTGAAAAAAAAACTCGTTTTCCGAAGAATTGCTATTATGGCGGGCGCCGTGGTCTGGTCGCGAGTCTGTTTGAAGATGCACTCTAACAATTAAAGTTATGTCTTTACAAGGAATGACCAAGGGGGCACTCACATTGACAAAGTGACCGCATTCGCGAACAGTGTACAGTACCAGCAATTGCGGTGAGGCTGTATTTTCACAACAAAGTCTTGCGGGACTCGTGCGATGTTCAATAGGCCTCCTAAGGAGTCCTAATGCCGACCTCAACACCTACCGTTTTTCTACCTGCAACAAGCACCACTGCCGTTTTCTTTTCTGGGAATTTCCGCAGAAAGGCCCACCCGACGAAACGCCCATGCCCTTGGGCATTTATTTGATGTTAGTACTTCGGGTTTCAAGCGTTCAGACATTGGGACGTTTATTTCGAAAATTGCAAGAGATGCAAATGCGGGGTCCTGGGATACGTCGTCAAGGTTTGAAGTAGTCCATGATGAACGGATGCTGTAAGTCTTTGGAATGGATTTGGTAATCTCAGGGGGCTTAGTGCCAACTGAGCTGCGAAACGAGATGCTGACACTGTACAGGCGTACAAGCTCATTGACACAGCAGTTGACGAAGTGAACGTGTTGGGAACAAACGTCGAAGATGTCTGGGTAGAATGGTTCCAAGAGGAGCAAACCATTGGATCCGATATACAGATTCCTCGGCAGGTCTATACAACAGAAAGACAGGACCAACGTTCCTGGAGAAACACCCAGGTAATAAGTTGTAATTCTACACAGTTTGTAATAATGTTGGTTTTTATGATGTGTACAATGAAAACGGAATAGAAATTATTTTTGGGCATGCCAAGTGAGTGCAGCAGAGGGTCTACGAGCGCACAGAAACTGATTCTGATTTGTATTTCCACTTGCGTCTATCTGCTTCATATCCAAAATCTATTTCACGTATTGTGTAGTTAAAACTGTACTCACTTGTTTTTTTCCAGTACTACAGAACGGTGCGAAAACCTTTCGTAAACAACCTCTTGCAGCAGTTGACCACCAGATGTGCAAACTACGCGTATGAGCAACCACTGGAGATTAAAAAGTGTCTAGAGAGAAGTTTTCAATTCAAATTTTTTTGTAAAGTACGCTTTAGGTCTCGCGGCGGACCAGGCTAGCTTGATTTGTGTTTATGTCGAGTTTCAGTGTACTTCTGGTCCCTCAGTCGGTGAACTAACTAGTCTTGTGATGTATTTTACCAAAGTGTGCTTTGTAAAACTATTTATCTAAGCCAGTACTGTTTGGTCCCGCGATAGATCGACTATTTTTATAGAGATAATAAGCATAGGTGTACTTTTGGTCTCGTGACGGTCCAGGCCAGAGTTTTTGTGTACTCTCAGTGTACATCTGGTCCCTCTGCGAACTGCTGCTGTATATCTTTTCACCTGACCACTATGTACAGAATGTTTTGGTTTCGTGAAACTGTTTTCAGATGATTTATTTCATGATACATTTGACGTTTTTCAATTGTTGTCAACGTGATTCAGCGTAATAAAGTGATACTTAATTATTTACTGTCGCTTTTAATAATAGACTATGAGCTGAGAGCACCATCGTTCGCCAGTTTTTCTCGTAAAGAGACAGAACACATGTTTATTTCCGAACTAACAGTACAGGTCTTCGTTCTTAAACAGCTTGAGGCTGTTGCGATTATCTGATATTCAAGTTTTTAGGCCCCGTCGGTGCTCCTTATGCTCTTGAATATTTGGTAGTTGTCTAAGTCCCTGTATACACACCACACTTTTTCGTATGCTAAAAAGGTGTGTGTAAACAGATGTTACAACAAAAATTTTTGCTGGTGGTGTGACTCATACCCAGATGTGGACAAAAGGCACGAAACTTATGAGCCAAGTTCATGTGACGAAATCGAGAAGGGTTTTTAATTATCTTAAGAAAAACTCCAGGGACATGTTAAGTGCCAGAAACGTACCAGGATGCATGGAAATTTCACTGTTTGGNCGCGCCTCGGATTCGACCTTTGCGGGAATCCTAAACCCCCCCTTACTGAAAACGTAGATCCGCCACTGGCCCCTTTATTCCAGGTGTTAATAGATCTCAAGCTCTCCTCGCGCTCTACTCGCCCTCTCCTCGCCCTCCCCTCGCCCCAGACTGGGTGAACAGGTTCCGCAATGAGAAAAACGCATCAACAGTTAAAGGACTTTTGGAAACTGAGTGGAACGGTTAAAGTGGTGTGGTCGTCCGAGGACTTGAAATCACAGCAATAGTTTTATAAAGGTATTTTTTAGAGTGACTAAACAACTCGACAATATGTCAACGCGGGCTGGAAAGAAAGCCAATGACCTTACTGCATTTGCCTGTAGCTTGTTTTGCTCTATCTGTGTAGAATACAATACTGTTTAGCTCCATTTTGAGTGTTTTGTAACGACAACAACGCGAAGTCCGTTGCATCCAATCTGCAAAAATTAAGCAATTCATTCTTTGGTGGGTAATTGGTCACATTGATCGAGACACGTACGTCATCGTCGTTTTTTAGGGAAGTACGGTTGTGCGATGGTCCACTCCTTACAGTTTGTCTGGGCGAATTCAATTAGGCCTATCTGAAATGGGTAGCGGAATAGGGAACTGGATTCAAGAGGGGTAGGGTTTATAAATCAGCAACAGACGGAATTCCTGTCGGCATTCCAATAAACGTGCCTTATATGCCCATAGCCCAGACGCCTATTGGATACACAGTCCATTTATGATAGTTTTTACGATGCGTTCCAGCTCTCGTAAAACATTCACACTTTTTAAAACCAACTATCAGCAGTTAGTTAAGGCATATTCAGCCTCCATCGGCAGGTAAAAGTAGCTAACTTCAAAGTAAATAACAAGGACTTTTATTTCCTGACTTGATGTTTTAAGACCCGTGTCAAAACAAAAATCTAAAGAAACATCATAGCCATCAGTGACTCTAGTGCACTGGTCAATCGAAACTGAAAATGACCCATGTACGTTTTACTGGCTAGTGATGACGGAAACAAATAGAATCTCCATCTGTATTTTAGCCAGAGCTAAACGGGGTGGAATGCAACTTTAACCAGACTATGGGCTGCTTACCAGTGTTTGTTCCACCTTACTTTAATACATGCACGACGCCTTTGATGTCCCCTGGGATATTACTTCAGCTACGCCACTCTCTGTACGTTTTATGTATTCATCCAGCTAAAGGGGGCAAAATGCAGTTTTAAACCGCAGACTACCTACAGCTACACAGCGTTGGTACCATCTCCCTTCAATACATCAGAGCTTGAAATGACCAATGACAAAAACGGGAAATTTTTCCAGGTGATGTATTGTTTGACAAATATTAGGTAAGGATAGTGTGACAATTTCCCCTTGTGTTGTAAAATTTAACTAAAATGAACGTTTTACCTGAATATAGTCAAAGTAAAGAGACGACAAAAAAGTAAACTGGAAGTCAGATGAAACCAAAAAAGGAAATCCTCTCGAGAGCAATTCCAAACCCCGATACGTGCAGGTCACTTTTGATGGAAATTCCCATCCCCCATATGGATTTAAAATGAGACATAGGTAAACTCGCAAATGGGCCAAAGATCATCTTTACTAATCAATCCCATGGCGTCCAAAGATTACTTCAGGGGGAAGATTTGCAGCTCATAATTTGGTTTATTCCAGTTATAATGTCATTTTCAGCATTTCCTAATTAAAGATGTATGAAGCTTGTAGAGAGATGAAATCTAAGTGTCCGGCTTTTTATTTCTTTAAATGCGTGTTAAAAAAAAGGAAAACGACACTGTGACAATTAATTCATATTTATTTTTTCAAGGCAGAAACACAAAAAAGTAAAAAATCCACAGGACTATTTCTTAGTGGCTTTCTTTCCTTTCTTGGTTGTCTTCTTGGCTGCAGCTTTGAGAGTTCTCTTGGGCCGTGTGTCTTCTGGAGGTGGCAACTGAAAAAAATGTAAAACTTGACGTAGCTTTAATATGAAGTACGACATGAAATTTAAAACGATATGGTATTGGAGATTTTTTTCTGTAGTACACGTACACGCAGAGCCAGCACATAAATCAAGCCATAATTATTTGAAAACTGAGTAAGAAATATGATAGGGGTACATTACGTACTGTAATTACTTGTCAAAATCGATTTCGTGAGATGGACATTTTTGCCAAACATTGTTTTGTGACTATACAAAACTATGGCAGCACAGGACAATAACTTGCAAGTTCAGTATTTGCAGTGAGTAGTTGAGCAAAGAACACCCAATCATGATCATTCACTTTTTCGTGCAATGCTCGGTTGTCTGCCAGTAAACCCAGGACCTGAACCTGGATCTCCCAAACGGATTCCGTACCTTAAACCACTGAGCCACATTGTCTCCCCGGCCATTTCTCCATGTGAACAGAGTTGATTACTGTGACAAGGATATGGCATTTTGCCCTATTAAGCTGTACACAAAACTACCGAAGTAATACCAGTGTTCACACTGCCACCGACAGTTCAACAACTACTTACCCCACGTCTCTTGGCCAACAGCTGTTGTCTGGCGAAGTGCTGGTTCTCCTGGGTCATGATAGCATTACGCTTCTGTACCTCAGCGTAAGGGTTTAACTTGAGCATGACTCGTATGTTCTTAAGTGGGTTCTTCTTCAGCAAGCGTCGCTTGTTCTGTCGTCTACAAAGGAGATCGAGAGTTGGACTATGCTGTTATAAAGATGTCGGTTAAAGCGACTTTCTATCATTGGCACTAGCCCAGATTCAAACGGAGAATCTTCCCATCCACAATCAAACCTTACGCTGATGAGCTAAATCGCTCTGAACAAATGTTGAAGTATTTCAAGCACATTTAACCGCTTAAAGCAACAGCCTCAGTGTCAGCAATGTCTGGCTGACAATGGTGAGCATTGGAGATTTGTTTTACTGCTCTGGTAAAAGCTAACTTTAAGAAGTCTATCCTAATCAACAACATTCCCATAATGCGCTTTTCGACTGAAAAATGATACGATCCTTTATTTACATGAGAATCCCATATTAGATCAGGCATTAATTAAAACTTTAACACTTGCATGATTAATCAGAAAATACACGCGCGGTTCAAAATACAGTAAAACTCACTTAAATTGTATCAAACAGGGCCAAGACATTCCGTACCAGTATGGCAAAATCCAACTTTAATGAACAGGCAAGTGCACGGACAAGAGTATCCATATTGCAGTTCACTGAAAATTTGACTTGTGCATTTGCATCTGTGAGTTTTACAGTATTTTATTACTGACTAAACATTTTCAGGCATAAAACAATCATTTTTTGAAACAAATGACTATGCAAGATAAATTAACGCGACCCAGTAATGAAAAGCGGCAAAATAAAAATTTTGATTAGTAAGAGCAGGACAAGGGGAAAAATTCAAAGACCTTGAAATGAACTTCAGGTAACTAGTTTACCAACTCAAAGTACTTGTTTGCGCAACACCTTTAACCCTCATTGAAACCTAAATGTGAGTCCCTTCCAGTTATCTAGCATTAAAATTTTACAGCTTCCTAACAGAAAGATGTCTCTCCCCATGTGATACCTAACTAAACCAATATCTTATTCAATTTGATCACCCCCGTGTATTCTCCCCAGGCTATAATTCCCATTACATGTTTATCATCAATATATTATTGACCTCTATGTTGCCCTCTGTACTAATTATGTTTAGCTTTAATAAATCTTACTGAGGTGGTCGCAGAGCTCTCTGTATCTCATCGCTCTTCAGCAAACGGGACAGGTCGCTGTTGCTCATCTTCGGCATGGGCAGGCTGAAATGACAGGTCACAACTATGACAACCCTCATGTCCACGACAATGGGAACCCATGAAAGTGCACATGTAAACCATTGTTTAATCAGCCGGCTTTCCACAATTACCAACAACATTTGTTTCCTGCTGCATCGCATTCCTTTTACAGGGCTTGGAATGACCAATGGCGAAAAACGCGGAAATTTTTACGGCCCGAAACATGCGTGCAGCCAGCCTTGAAAAAGTCAGTGTGGTAAGAAAGACGTTTGCTACGGAAATTAATATCAAATCCCATTTTTTTTTACGCGGAAATATAATAAAATACGCGGAAAGAACATTTGAAAAACGCGGAAATCCGCGTTTCCGCGGAAAATTCCAAGCCCTCCTTTTAAAGATACCCCCGTTGCTTCTTTTCATTAGAAAAACTTACGAAAGGAATTGGACAACAAACCAATAGAATTTTAACTCGACGCTCTTTCAACACCTAAACAAACGTTTTAAAAATAACTAGAATTAAATATGTAATTCTCAAAATAATTTTTAAAATATATTTCTGGCAGTGCACAATTGAATCAGACGCTTATGTTGAGCAACCATGAATTTTGCTTTTTATGAAGTCAGTAGAAAATGCAAATACATGCAGGACAATAATTAGTGATGAGTTCCGATGTCTACTGTATTCTTAATTGGCGGAAAAAGATAAGAATGTCTTAAAGGAACACAACAATGACAAATACTAATAAAAAAAGGTTACCTTGCAACAATCACATGAAGAGCAACCACGAAAATAAAAGTAATAAGCCAAATGCTTGGAAAAGTAAAACCTGACTTGAAAATTTAAGCACTTTGAGGAAAGTTACTAATTTGAACTCAACGTACGCGACGATAAGTTTGAAGTCTCCAGTCGAGTTGGGAGATTGGTCCCTGGGCTCAGGTTTTTAGAAAAAATGAAAACCCAAGCTTACTACAGCAGATAATTCTTCCAAAACTTACCACAGTCTAGTGATACTAAAACCATGCACACTGTTTTTATCATTACTATGCTAACCACTCACTTGTAGCCATTCTTGTCCTTGGATGGTTTGCGCCATGTGCCATAGAGGGCGTCCAGCTTCTTGAAGGCCGACTCCGTCCAGATGCAGAATCGTCCGACGTGACCACCAGGGGCGATCTTCAGCAGATTGAGGCGACTCACGTTGATCAATGTGATACCTGGAGCATGAAGAGAACACCTATCATTAAAAACCTTTCCCATTGAACTCAAGGTCCTTACATCGAATAAATTTTGCTACTTAAGGTACCCTGAAATACTGTGGCTTGATAAGATCATGATACGAATAGAGACAAAATATTGTCCAACATGAGCAAAAAAACTCAGAGGGTAAGTAATCTTAACTGTTTCTGAGCAACAGAAGATAACGGGTGAATTACCAGCCATGTTAGCGTTGGAGAACACTGCAACATAGACATATTTCAGGTATACAGAACTTGACATCCACCGGACGTGTAAAATGTATATGCTGTCATGTCTAATCAGGATCAGAACTTCGTTAAAATCACCGAGGTTCATAAACACGGACCGAAGTGTAAGCTCATCACATCCCGAGCACAGAACGAAGAAGACGGGCAGCACATATGAAGGAATTAAAGTACAAGTCAAAAGTACTCTAACAAAATGACGCGGAATTCCCCCCTCATGACAGCTAGACAGAAGCAACAGCTCATCGACAGAGTAAGTCTTGCCTCATGACAGAGTATGAAGCGGAATGAACAGGAATGTTAGTGAGGTGGGTAAGCCATTCTGAATTGGAATTTTGTCACCCGAATGGTTAATACCAAATTGTGTCATATCACATGATGCATAATCGAAACAACTACCTCAAAGACAAGTGGTGTCACCGTGTTGACTCTTTGGTCTTTGTTCGTCAAGTTTTTTTTTTCGAACATGAAATACAGGCTATTTTCAATAATCATTAAAAAATCATGTGAGAATGGACATGACGCAAGACAACGATCACTAACTGCGTCACCCAATACTGACCAGGAATGTTCCTGAAGGCGCGGCAGATGCCATTGTCCTGGTTATAGATGATCAAGGGTCCACGTCTCTGAATGCGACGACGGTTACGCATCTTACCCTTACCAGCGCGGAACCTCTTGGAAGCCATGGTCTGTAACGATGAGACGATTGAGGTGAGTTGAAGCATAATGACAACAACAATGTAAATACAAAGAGGTCATCTACATCGACAGAAATCACTCCTCAAAACTGTTATCAGCCCACCATCCATAAAAAGTTACGGTTCATTTGGAGCACTTACCAACATAAATTTGGTCTCAGTTTCTTTTTCTCTCAAGGAAACGAGAGATGCAAAGAACCGACAGCTCATTAGTACTTGAGACCAGGCTCAACACATTGGCTTGTAACAGCGGGTCATTTTATACGCCAAGCACGGTCTCAAGAATTAAGGAATTGTCAACTTCCAAGTCAAGAAACAACTTCTCAACGGAATAAGGAACAAGAACTATATACTTCAATAACGTCCGTATTAAACTTCACTTCCAGTGTAGAAGAGGCAATACAGAATTTCTTGCAATGCATACATCCAATAGGTACAATATTATAACACAAGTTGTTAGGATTCTAACACAAGCACACTCACACACGCAAAAACTTGACTTACGTCAGTTTGAGGATTCTACCATGACCACGTTGCTGTCTGTGGGTATTGATGTACTAAATCCTTCCCCAAAACACTCACCTTTTGGATATCGGCCCAGGCATTCAGTCGCTTCAACAGAGCGACGGCCTCCTTGGTCTTTTTGTACTCTTCCACCTTGTCCGAGACAACAAGGGGCACTTCAGCAATCTGCTCGATACGATGACCTAAAAAGGCAACAAAGAAAATTCAAGCTGAATTGAATCAAGTAATTGTGACAACAATGCAGCCAACAAATTCTGTTCACTTTGCGGAGACAATGCATAGCCATGGCCCTCACTTGCCTTAGGTGAAATGTGTCCCATGCTTCTGAGGGAAAAATTTGGTGTCGAAATAGACCTTTGGCAGCCGAGTGTCACAGTGAGTTGAAATAGATTCCAATTTTAAACAGGTTAGTGAAAGAAAGGTGGCTCTTGTCACGATAGTTTGTGGCATTCTTGCTACTGCCGAGACTACAGGGGACGATCAGAACTTCATTGATATCAGAGTCGTCAAAAACACGGACCTGAAGTGAAAGCTCATCATATCGACCACAGAAGAGTTGTGCAAATTTTTATCAGAACATCCATAACAAATTACCCACAAATTCCCCAAGTTCTAATCAGCTGAGTATTACGCGCAATGAACATTTTTGGACTTACCCTTGGACATGACAAGAGAAGGGATGCCTGTAGCAGCGATGGCTGAGCACATGGCGTAACGGCGCTGGTTGGTATTGATACGACGATGCCAGCGGCGCCAGGTCTTAGTGGGAGCGAACATACGCCCGCCACGACACATGTTGCCGAAAGCACCCTGGCCCGAACGATGGGTGCCACCACCACGCACACGGGGAATACGGGCCACAGCACGTCCTGTGCCCCAGGACTCGGCAGACGTTTGGTGACCTAGAAAAGAGCGAGACAATGCAAGTAACAAAGGGGAACTTTTACTAGTTTCTTAAACTATTTTGTCTAACAAAAAACCTAGTTTTATCCCATTCTACGTCCTGAAGAGAATTACTTGAATGAGCATGCTGATGACAAACATAATCTGATTCGAAACTACGGCAGATCAGAACTTCATTGATATCAGTCGTCAAAAACACGGACCTGAAGTGAAAGCTCATCACATCGACCGTCACTAGCATGTTACTGTCACACAGAAGTACATATAAAGGAAGATAGGTGTCACTGTGCTACACAACTTATTTAGTCGAAATACGTTTATCTTTACCTCAACAAATTGGGCTTACTTGCATAGAGTTTGAAAACCAACTCGACACTTTTGGGGGATTGGTCATTTCTGAAGCAAATTAGGGAATGGTGAACTTTTGACTCATTTCTACTATAGATTTTCTCCTTACCCAAAAAATCCCTTCTCAAAAGGCACAGATGGCAAGGGCTCTGATGGCAATTTTTTTTTAGCAAACTAAAATTTTTTAAATAACCAAAACGATGATAGATGCCAGAACATTTGACTGATAGCTAGTCTCAATTTAGACACTGTGCAAAAAAAATGTCATGAAAATTCCGACACTTAAATGGGACAGGCTCAAGAAAACGAATCAACCACTGATTCATAAGCAAACCAGGGATGCGCTTCGTAGACGCGAGAATCTCGCAAAAACACAAGCTTACACAAGGCTTTGTTTGTTACCGCAATGCCTTATAAGCAAACCATATGATCACAATAGCTTCCTTTGCACATTCTTGCATCTACAGAACTAAACCTGATATTTCTGGTGTCTACCACACCAGTGTCAGGCTAGAGCAGACCGTTGCAACTCTTTAACAACTCATGCCCTACCTGCTTCTTTGCTGACAGCGTATGGCTGACGGCTGTTCATCCTCATCTGCATATGTACAAAGCTGACAATGTCCGGCCTAATGGGGGCCCTGAACACAGCGGGAAGGGATACATTGGCCCCAGACGCCTCATTCTTTTCATTCAACACAGATATTAAAGGACGTGCTGCCTGCAAAAAACAAGGTGCAAGAGTATTTAATTTACATCACAAGTTTAGTAATAAGTGACATAATAGGTCCTTATAGACGGGTTCAAGCTTCAAGGTATACTACCTACTTCATAAAATTATGTATCTGTAGCATCAAAATCACTGTTTTTTTGTTTTAATACGAACACAGCTCTAAAAATCGCTTGCGCCTTATATCCAGGTTCTCTTTCATTCCACTGCATAAGGTCACAAATGAAACCGAGCTCGGAGGAGTAGGACACACTTTTATGCAGTGCTAGATTGTCTGCCAGTAAAGGCAGGATTCGAACCCGGGTCTCCCAAACCGGAGTCCGCAGCTCAAACCGCTGAACCACACTCAGTCTCCTCACTCAGTCACAACATTATGTACTCTATAGGCAAATACACAAGCCAGACAATTCAAGGTCAAGTTCATACAAGTGACAGCCCAATGTGAGACGCCACAGTAGAGAAATCCACCTGTCCCGGGACGATGTCAAGTATCCATCATGATCAACAAAAGAACAAATGCCCCTTGTTAACAATCAATTTAGAGGTCTTTATTGGACAGGTTTTGACACCAGTACAGCAATTGTGCAGATTTCGTGTCCAGCTCAGCTGACGTTTTTAATTTGAGGGGCTGTTGTAGTCTGGTAAGCATACGATGATATCACAGACAACTGTTGGACATGTAACCCAACTCACAATTTCATGGGCTCAGATTTGACTTTAGCCTGACCAGGCAGATGGTGCAAGCCTTGAGAATCTGTGAAGCTAATGACGTAATAATGGACATATTCATTCAGTACATCCCTCAAATTGATGATTGACTACAGGACAAAAACTACGCAATGACAAAGGCTGTTGTTCAGAGAAAACTGGTTTCCAGCAGACATTTTGAAGACAGACAAAGTTATTTGACTTTGACTTATGACCAAGGGCCGTGACTTTTCAAATTTCTTTGAAAATCAAAAAAATGCCAGCAAACGTGGATAACACTGGTTCTTTAATGCAACACCCCGAAACACCAAGACAGCATTCTTTTGGTTGTAGAACTGGGAAATTGGGGTAATTTGAGTGCAAACACACTAAAGTTTTGGTGAGTACGTAAAATTCATTGCCTATCCAACGGACAGGGCGTTCCGATGTTTTGGCGGGATGTGGGACAAAGATTCAAAACTCGAAACACTGTCCGACAAAAACGAGACAATAAGGACTTTCGCACATCCCCGCAGGCTCACCTCGTCTAAACCATCAGATAGGAGAGAAGTCGCAACGATTTGCGGCCACGGCCGCAACGGTAATGCTCGGATACAGCGGAAGTTATGCAGTGAATGAAACAGGTTCTCAAAATCAAGGAGCGCTTCATCCGACCAGTGCCTACAGTGGTCCCTGGTTTAGAGGAAATGGCTCTCAAAACTAGAGACCGACATATCCACCCAGGGCCGCTATTCGATTATTATCTTATACCGAAGAAGGAATAGAAAATGCCGGGAAAATGGCGCGGACGGTACACCACGGCTCAGGAACAAATCGGCTACATCAGTATTTCTGCCTGAATCAGTACAATTTAGGGTTATGCGAACGCCTTTTCTACTATCTCGTAGTATGTCCAGTATTTGTGACATAAAGTGACAAAATACTGACCATTTTAATAATTTAATGGGGCCCTTGAAACACACGTGTAAGCGTTCCAATATGGCCGGTGTAGAAAGGACGAGCGTGAGGCACATCACTGGCGAAATGATATTTGTCTTCACATTTGTTTATCTTAGACTAAGGTAACTTTTTGTTAGTGATTGAGTTTTAAGTAGTTATTTGATAAGTTGTGAATGATTTTTATTTGATTATCAGCTAACTTTTAAAATTTTTTAGAAATTCTTCTTTGTGTTATGTTTTTATGCGCAGTCATATTATAATTGCAACCTTCGTCTCCGGTAATCACCGGTCTTTTCCGGATTTAGTACGGAATCTCCATCCTATGTCCCCCGGCCGTCCCCCCATAAATTTTGATGGCCTATAGTATGCTCAGGTTTTTCGTACATTGGACTCGTGAAGAAAATAGTCGCTTCCATTTTCAATGGTTTGATGGTGGTTTTGTTCTCTACTGTCAAAAAACCCATTTTGATAGAGAACTCCACATACAGGAATGAGTTTGTTGGTCGTCGATGGTGGCGCCATAGTGCACAGTACTGAGAGGCACCAGGCCTACTGCCGAGTATACAGAAATTAAATTGATAACTAGAGGAATCATGGTGCTTCGTACTGACATTAACTAGAGTGCAGTCATGATATTTAAGACTAAATAACTTGCTGATGCTGATTTATCTGACTTTCAGTGGTCCTACGGAAACTCACTCTACTGGTGTTGACTGCGGAGCTACGTCCCGGCTGTGTAATAGGTTTGATAGTTCAATTACACCCCTTTTTTCAGGTGATTTTCTTTACTTCACTTATTGTTGACTAGTTTTGGATGAGATATATACTTATGAGGGGGGATCCAGGATTTTGATGGGGGAGCACTGAGGGCAGAGTATTAGCCAGGGCCCGGTCTCTAATCTTTGTAGGCCTACTCGAAACCTGACGAACTCGAAACTATTTTTGGCAATTCCTCTGCTCCTTTTGTGTGAACTTAGTAAGATCATTGGTTATCAGACTGTGCTCGAATACATTATAGTTTATGCATAGGAGTTTCTAGTTCAAGTTTGCCCTTGAAGACCCTTATATTCGTGCTACAAAACTGAGTAAAAACTCGAAATTTCGAGTTCAAACTTGAACTTATTGCTTTAATATTGGGTTTACAAACTACGAACTAAGGGCAATAAATTGTCTACGTAAGTTATTGTGTACTCGAGCATAGAATAATAGACACTTATCTTGAGTTCGCCCAAAAGTAGACTAGAAAATGCCAAACCTAATTTCGAGTTCCATTTCGAGTAAAAACTAGAGACCGGGCCCTGGTTAGTTTGTCCCGGCCGGCCGGGCGTCGGCATTCGCACCCCCGCATAGGCGGTGCACCATAGGGGGCTGGGGGTGGGTGGGTTAGCCCCACTTTTTTCAGTGCAACGGTGCACATGGTCATAGGCGGTGCACCAAAGGGTGGCTGAGGGGGCTTTAGCCCCCCCCCCC
>NMRA01000439.1:70772-149780 GCA_002633005.1 Phoronis australis | reverse complement strand
CCCCCCCCCCCCCACACTTCCTATCGCCACCTCCGGCAATGCACCCATCAGGGTTTGAGTAACCTGTGAACCAACAAAGTTTTACTTAGAGTAAGAATGGGCTTCACTGGCAGGCGAGCGCACGTGACGGGTTGCTGGGAGATGCCTCAAGTAACTGTAGCACAGACCTAACTGTGAAAATATCAAATTCAGTGAACTAAAGCTCAGCTATGATTCACTTGAGAAAGGCAGCTTAGCTCGTACCTATAAGTCTGCGTTGTCTCTAAGGTCCGAGATTGATTTTATTATGATCAAGTTTTGGGAAAAGTTTGTGTTATTATGGTCATTCTTTGAAGAATTTTTTGAAAAGGTAAGTCCTGAGGCGCTGCTTCAAAATCCCTTGTTGAAACACGGCCGTTGGTCCAATTTCTGGTGGCTGGGGAAAATGATACAGAGTGTGTCCAAAAATGCTCTCACTTCAACACTTGGAATTCAAATTCAGTTCCTGAGGATCACTTAGATTCTGTGCTGGCAGTACTTTATTTTTATTGGCGCGCTCCGTCTATGTAGTACGCAAAGGAACGAGAACCCATCGATTCAATCTTGAAGAACAAAAATTAATTGCGCAATACCACTGGAAACAAAAATTCATCTATCAATCAGTAAATTTTCGAGATACATAAACATGTAAAATCAGAAATGAGCAATCGATTCCATGAGCGATAAGTATACCTTTATTTAATGCTTTAATTCCTTTTTGATCTCCTGTTTATAAAAAAGACAAAACTTGTATCTAATTTAAAAATCAATGCACTTTTTTCTCATTTGAATGTTGAGTATATTTTTGGGAAATGTTTGAATTTCATCAATGTATTTGAGAGTTATTTTAGATAAAGGCAAAAATCGTCTGACTGTACTTCATTATTTGGGGGATCGGATTATAGAGTTTTTCCAACCAGGCTGCAACTGAATTCACTGAAACATCACCATCTCTTACAAGATTAGTTTTTAATTGGTCAAAATGATTTGTGAATCTGTCTAAACATCGTAAACACGTAAATCAGAAACCAACGAATTTGTTTCTCAATATTGTAAGAAATTTAGCAGGCATGCTTGCAAGACTTGTGACGGGTGGCCATTAGTATTGAGGTGTAGTTTTGCTCATTTCAGAGATACCTATAACGGTTTACGAGTTAAACTTGACCTCCAAAAAACGCCGAAACCTGTTTATGATTGAGAGTACATCTACACAGTCATCACAAATCGCAGCCCCGGCAGTCTGTTCAACATGTGCGAATTCCTTACAAGCAACTCCTAGTGACGAAATGCTATTCTTGTGATACTATGGGAAAAAAAGTAGCATATATACGCTTTGGTTGGCCAATAGTGAAATAGTCGAATGAATTAGAAATAGAATAGAACCAAGAAAGGTCTCTAGATTGCTAGTATAGTGCTCTTCTAAGATGCTGATTATATAATTGTCCAAATGTTGTGCAAAAAGGAGAAGCGTCGCTCGTAGGATGTATGACACAACAGATGGCTGCAAAAAGTAATTCCACATGTATCGAGTCCTCAGTGGCAGAGAGACAGAGAGGACCCGGACCCGGTATCGCCCCCGCCTGCATGTTACTCGAAATAGGCGTAAGCACTAACCGACACTGGCGACCCCCGTGCGTGCATGCAGACGCCATGATTCTGCAGATTACTGATAACAAAGAAAAACTAATCGTCTCCTGAGAAAAAAATGTGTGATCTCCGTAAAAATCACCATTTTGTCTAAAAAACGGTCATGTGACCGCAACTTTTGTGGCCCATAGTTTCTGTGATAATCAAGAATTTTGAATACGGTTTTGTGCATTAAGATGCCTGAAGACGCCAAGAGTCATCACGGAAATTATGTTTGCTGGAATTGTCTTAAACTCCAACATGCTGACGTGGAAATTTCAGAGGGACTCTTCGGCCCCCCAAATACGCCACTGGCAACCCCAATAAACTTCAACGGTTTCTTGACTCGCTGATTGTTTCGATGTTCATATTTGTAACGGAAATAGAGTCCTACGGTTGCAATGATATTATCATACCAGACCAGCCGAAGCTTTTCGTTTTTTAACAGTCAGCTCATCAGGATGGAATGCATTTTTAAGAAGACGCTTTTTTGGAGTTGACCAACCCACGGCATGAAGTCGAAAATAGCGAATGTATGTTTTGTCTGTGACCTGAGCTGCCGGTTCATTCGGCAACAATTCAGGAACAGATAAGTGTTTTAAACCAAAAAGCACTTTCGTTTAGAATTATAGTTGGTTGATAACTAAACGACACTGGCGATGCCCCAAGAACACGTCGACAGCGACGCTTCGTATGTTTTATGAAATCAAATGGCAGTTTTGGAACTTTTTCCTAGTTGGTTGACTCAGTCTCTTCAATTGCTGTGACGAACGCAGTCAGACATAACAACTTATTTTCAGAAAGTAACTCGTTTTGAATAGTTTGCGGTTCCCGATACCAGGTTTAGTGACGACTCTTTTTGACGAATTTTCCTTGGAATGCACTATATCGAAGGTATGAGATACTGGCGTACGTTTCTTACACGTGAGAACCTCGCGAAAACGCAAAATCACAGAGACTTCGCGAGATATTACCATGACAATACCAATTTCCTTCGGAAGTTTGTTGCATGTACGGAACCAGTCCTGGTCTTGCGTGTCATTTTTTCTAAACATTATATTGAGCGCTTCACCAGCGGTTGGTCAAATCCACACGTTTCTTTGCAGCGACCTCGTGGTTCATCCACGACAAACCCAACACCAAAGACAAAATAACAAAGAAACGTTTTCTAAGCCAAAAAATAATGCCCATGAGCCCCATTCCGACCACAGTAGCCTATAACCAACTTGCCCCCCCAATTCACAACTCCACGATTTTTTGAGAGCCTCGCAAAACGGTGACTTCAAACTAGAGTTGAAAGAAAACCCAAAACATTCCGCACAAGCCATTGTGAAAATAGGATTCAACACGACTTTAACTGAAAAAGTGGTGTGCCTATTACAGAATGCACAATGCACAATGCATTTTCCTTAAAACCAAAGAAGACCAGAATTTGCCAAGAAATGACACCGCCCACTCAAACTGTACAAGACGTAAGTTAGTTCTTGTCATTTTCTCACTATTGAGAGCCTACTGAGAACTGACTTGGTGTGTCTGAGTCCTTACATTGTATATGCAAGAACATACTGCATGGCATGTAGAGACAGCACAAAATAGGCAATAACACAATGTTATTATTGGTAGAAGTATCATTATTGCTATTATTATTATTAATAAGCCTATGTGCATAGACATACTTATAGTCATGAGCTAACGACAACAAGAATGTAGATAACATTTATTTTCATACGAATATCATAAATGGTACACTTTATAGTCGTAATATATTATACGTAAAATAAATTAGTAAAATCACATCACAGGATTTTGCAGTGATTCAACAAACAATAGTATTACACAGTGTTGCATGATTAAGGTATAAAAGCGAAACTTGACTAGTCCCCCAAAATGTGTCATCCAACATATGACACTTGTTTAAATGCACCAAATGAGTTTAAAATGTCATATTCTACCATGTAAACGCCTACTGCATTCTGCCACATAAACAACTACCATATTCTGCCATGTAAACGACAACCATATTCAGCCATGTAAACACCAACTGTATTCTGTCACGTAAACACCAACTGTATTCTGCCATGTAAACACCTACCACATTCTGCCATAGAGAAGGGCATAAAATCAAGCATCGACATGTATACACGTTAGCACAAATGTTAACTTATACCAAGATTTGCCAGAGCTTATAGGTTTTGCTTTTTGGAGCCTTTTTGCTAGATTCACCCTCTAGGTTCTTTTATCACTCAAATACTTACCTTCCATAAATGTTTGATAATAAATCTTGAAATACTAAGATTCGAGAACATTTAGCAAATTTTGCCTCTGAATGACTCATAAATTACAGAATCTTGTGGATGTTTAAGAAACACTTTTTTTTGAAAGTCGGGTGTTGGCAATAAAACGAGCACCCATGGGGGTTAATGCATTTCACTCAAAAGTTGGGGGTGGGTGTCAAAATGAGCAATTGGTGTTTACATGGCAGAATACGGTAATTAGTATAGTGATCAGAAGGCAGAAGGGATGTATAATCTACCATCTCAAAAATCACATGTGAACGCATGTCTAGTCTGGCAGATCTGTCTTATTGTGAGAAGGCTACATTCCAATAATGTAACTTGCACTTAGGCTCTGCCCACCAATGGCGATCACACGTGATTGGACAGCTCATTAGTACTTTGCATACTAATGCTATAGTAACAACTTGAAAGACAGTTGACACGATGCCTTTGTGAACTGTTTCAAGAGGTTGACCTGCCCTCTCATCAGATGCCCAATCGGCCTTTTGAAAAAATTCCACATCTGAATACAATTAAAGCTTACCATCACAATAATTCCTGTATGGAAAAAATGCGTCTAATGAATTTTAAAAGCAGATTCAGAAACTTGCTCAACTTCACACAATAATGAATCACAATAAGCCATATAAGTTAACAGCTAACTCCGTCCTGTTTACATCAGAATTGTGTAGAACTAGGACTCCTAACTCGACATACTAACAAAAATTTTATAAATTATACTCCAGCTAAATGTTTAGACTTTCAAAGACAGCAAAAAATATAGCAAACCCAACTCTCACCATACCTTTGAGCTTACAAAGCAAACAAGTCTTAAGGCAGCGTAAGCCCTTATTAACGAGTCTGCACATTTAGCCAAATGCCTACAAAAGTATAGAAGTTTATCTCTACAAGAAGTACATAATTTCTGAAAGTAGAAATCATGTACTCTGATTTTTAACTTTACACCAATCTGTGGTTAACTGGGTCACATGACTGTGTCTTCTTAGTAAAATTTAGCTAAAAATGTACATTAATAGCAAAACAACAGTATCAATAACTTGACCAAATTTCTTTTGGCAAATATCCAAGAAGAAATCTCAAAAAAACTCTAATACAGTTTTCTAAAGACATCATTTGGTTTCCATTTTATGGACCTTTTTGATAAAAAGTAAGAAAGTCCTATTTTTGATAGCCCTGCATAAAAAAGTGGCCCCACAAATTGGTCATCTTATGCCCAAAGCGTAGTGTTGAGGAATAACATTCTGAGTAAAAAATAAGTTGAAGCAAATTTGATAATAGTAAGTCGTCTGCTTTTTTGAAAGATCACCGGTATATAGCCTCTTTGCAATAAATTATTAAAATGAAATACGGTCATCACAGCCATCTGTGAGCTAAGGTTACGGCGTTTTTGTTTGCTCAGACAGTTCAGATTTTCTTTCCGTTTCCTCGCCAACAGTGTTCCTTTGACCTCCACCCCGCGCCGACCTCGGCAGTCTATTGCCAACAGGGGGCAGCTGTCGTGTGAACAATCGCATGTCTTTCTTGGACTGCCTACTGTGATGGGCAACGGCGCCATTCTCCATTTGAAACTGACACAGTGCTCTCAGTGGCCTGACAAGAATCTAAAAGTAACAGTGATGTTAGTTAAAGACACCATTCCCTTCACACACTAACGCTTNGGGGCAGGGCACGGGAATAACCAGAATTTCGACAGATGCGCGCGCCCAGCCTAAAATGTGGGGACGCAGAGGCCTCAAATGTTTGGGGTTGCGGACCTGTTGACTAAAAAAAAAAACAAAAAACGGTAAACCGGGTTTGTTCAGTTTGTTCAGGGCCTATGTGTTGTTTATTCACCCCCGACAAGCGCCAACTCCCAAATGGTATCTGGTAGAATCCGCCACTGCTTTCCCATGTTCGGCCGAATGCTTTCTGAACTTTATGAAAATATTTGTAGCTGCCTTCTCAAATACACCAAAAATGATGCTGTTTCTCAACAAATTGTCACCATTTTCATTTAATCAAGGAGGGGCAGCTACCCTACTTCTCCTGACCCTTGCATAATGTACTTAAAACCCCATACAAAATAATAAAACAAATCGAGGACTTGTGACAACTGCAAAATTAAGTACACAGTGTAGAATAAAGGCATTTGCAACACAGCAAGGGCCCCTGTTTTCTGGTCTGTTGAATACTCATTAGATAAAAGCTACATTTCGCCCTCGTTAGCAGGCTAAAAAATAAAAATCGAATTGGACCCTTTATTCTCATAACATTGGTTTCATAATATTCCTACCATGATAGGATCCATTTCATTACCAACTAATGTCACAAGTAATGTGCACACACGCTATTTTCAAATTCCGAATTCTAACCTCAATAAACTCTGAAGTGTTTTCTTGAGTGTTGCTGATGGCTTCCATGTTCTTGTTGATAACAAAAATGCCATGATAAATGTTGAGACCTAAAGTCATTCAGTGTTTCAAGATTAATATGAAAAATTCAACTGAAATGATAAATGACCATGTCTTCTATCTTGCTCACTAATGGTTGTAAATGTGTTATGAGCCAATGTTCTGTCAGGAAATTACATTTGCTTTAGACCACTTATCATAGGTCTCAAGTTGTTCTGTGATTTCTGGTCTTCAACCTGGTTTGTATAGTTTCGATATCACTAGTGGGGAACCTCAGCAAATGATATGACCTGGCGGGTACAGCCAAACAAATCAACCTCATTTAATGCCATAGTGTATTACCAGTCCTACCAGAAATCCCTTCTAATCTGAGCAAGGACGAAGTTGAAACCAGTGTTATAACACTGGTGAGTCTATAAAATCAAATTAATTTTCTTATGCAGAGGTTGGACTTATTATACCGCTTTTACTCTTTTTTCAGAAACTCATTCAGCTTGTGAATACCTCGTGTATTTCAGGCCTCTTCTCAACTGATGCTAGCGCCACCGCCGCAGTCTCCAGCGTAGACAGGCAGGCGTCAGTTGGCTGAGTGCGTATCGTGTACTCGCTCACGGGTGTTGACTTAAACTGCACCTGTTTAACCGAGTGCAGGACTGAGTTGTGGACGAACATGGAGCGCGCCTGTCGCCAGGTGCCATCCAATAGGACGATGTTGAACCAGTTGTGGTCGTCCACCACGGTGGTGATGTCAACGGCTTTGGGTCCAGGGAAAAGGAGCAAGGTGTTACGGGCCTCAAGCACCTGATGAAGGGTGGAGTGCCTAAAATTGAGGGCAAGAACATGTTATAAGGGACATAAATTCTAGTGGGTGCATCACACACTACATATCACTTCCCAACCAGCAACTGTAAATGCTTCTTATAAGCTGGAATTACAACAGCCACGGACTACAGCACCTGGACTTTCATGACTGAATTCTTTTGTTTGGAGAGCAGGAAACAAAGATGTCAGCTATAACCATTGCCTGTTCGTGGCAACATTCCTTCTGCCTATTTCAGACACTGCAAACTATCAAAATTAAACTTTTACATCAAAAATTTGTTGGGACCTTTTCATACAATGCCCCTACTTTAAGAACTAAGTCCCTAATTAATTTGATTGCATTAAGGGCTTAGTTTTTAGTTATAATATTAGAAACTGTCATTTAGTTAAAGAAGAGATCATAATAAAGAAAAAAATGACAGAAAGAATATTACATCTGAGAGTGAAGAACAAAACAAACACACAAGAGATTTAGGGAACTTAGTCGAGTCCCTTTTTGGGACCGTTTCATGCAACCGGCCACTGATTCCCTACACCATAACTCCACAATAACCAACACAACTAGACAACTTTCAAGTGATGACATTTCAGTAACATTCGTTTCTCGGCACAACTTACTTTGGTCCGCCAAACTTCTTTCCACGATAGATGTGACATTTTCCCCTCTCTATACTGTGCTCTAGAATGGGGGCAGTTTTTAAACAGCGAGCTTCCTACAAATTAAAAGTATGCAAAGGATGAAGAAACAGGTAAGGTCGAGGCACTTACACAAGGAAACTTACGCAGAGATATGATGCACGTTAAAAAAACCCTGAGAAGTGGCGAGGCAAAATTATTATTATGTTTAACAGTTTTAGTTAAGTCGAATGTAGTACCATGTTAAAATGAATTGTTGTGGTTCATGTTTTGTTGGGGTGAAACTCTTTGTTAATTACTCAACACGACACAGAGAATGGAGTTCAATGAATGCTTCGATAGCATGGAAACAGGTGCTGACTGGGTTTATAACATGATTTGGACAGATCGACATTAAGTTATAAATTAAGATTTTGGAGTCAACAATGCTCACTATTGACCTCTGATTCCTTAATCTTGATCACTGCTCTAGCATCGCGATTTGTATCGTTACAAAACTTTTGTGAACTACTGCAGACGTCATCGTAATTCAAACGCGGGATCTTCTTGTTCGTAAGTCACTACTTTACCACAGCGCCACCAAACTTGTAAGCCTTTTAGCCTTTCGGTTATTTGGACTCTGACGTCACTTTTATTTTTAAATAAGAGAAAAATTTAAACTGCGAAGTGAATGCAAACCTCCATCAAGGCATTGCATAGTTCCCACTGTCATGCTAATGTACAAAAAGTGTGTTGCAGAGGTTGGAATGTTCGATGACTTTCAATATGCATCATTTGCCCGCCGGGCTTTAGCGCGTGAACGGTGAGCATGCAGAAATACAGCTTGCGATCCCATTGTTAAAACCAAATAGCATTTGGTGATTGTTTTGCATTAAAAACGACCATTGCATGAACCCAAAACACGATATTTTTCCCAAATTACACAATGTTTGGATGAAGAATGGTATCATACTATCACTGTACGTACCAGTTATCCGACGTAAGATCAATTAGAGCCCAAACAAAGTCCCCTTCCACGAACTATTTCGTGGATAAAATTTTACACAAAAAAATATTGGCTTTCACACTTGGTCAGTATGATGGTTTTCAGACCACAAATATGCAATAATGACCGAGGTGGAGCCTTGGTCATTATCACATGTATTTGGGGTCTGAAAACCAACATATTGACCTCAGTGATAGTCAATAATTATATGGAAGGATGACCTAATTAGCATAGCATGTGATTTAAAATCTAAGTAAATAAGTGATGATGAAGGGAAGCATGAATTTGCATAATTTATGACACGTCTGCCCAAACACATTGAAATCAATGACATTTTGACAAAACACAGACTAATCACTTGTTCAGTCATAAGTACAATAAAGGAAATAACAAAAACGTCTGCACAGAACTGGGAGTACCACATGTAAATACATACATGCATACTAGAAATGTAGGTTATTCAAAGCCTGTGGGCACATGATCCAATATTACCGTAGTTACTGCCTATTCGTAGTACAGCTTGATACAATAAATATGCCTCACCACCTGTACAGTACCCAAGGTATATGGTGCTGTACAGTTAGCCTAACTGGAGACATGTGGAAGTCCAGATGACAGCTGAGGGACGGCTCATGTATAATTCACTGGCTGGCCCTAACTGTCTTCCAGACATCCAAGCACCAGTTAGTTACCACTTGTTAAACAAAATATTCAGGTAACACATAGCAAAACTATCATTCTATCAATTAAGGATCTGTTACTAGGCTTGTAGATTACATAAAGTCACTTCTCCCACATTAACACAGTTATTGCCAAAGCCTAAAGCGGGAATAAAACTCACATAAAGTCAGCCAAAGAAGCCAGCCTTTGACTTACGCCTCTTACTGTTATGAAACGCGTCTCATCTTGTTCATTTTTCGGGTGAGAAGTGATTTCTGGGTCTGCAAGAACTCACAATGTGTTATGTACTCAAGTCCATGCCCAACACATAAGATGACCCATTACAACAAGCCAAACTGAGCAGACTGGTCTCAAGCAATAAACAGCGATGCCCTGAAATCATTTCTAAATTGATTATAAAACAATTCGAGACCAATTTCATAATGGAAAGTGGTCTCATTCAAAAATTAGTTTTCGTGATGAAACACAGGCCAGCCCCCATAACCACTTTGAAGTTTTACATTGGTCAAGCCCGAGCTTCCATGGACTTTATTGAAATGTTTATCGCAGCTAGATGTAACCAAATCAACTTGTAACACTAAAGTTAACCCGCAACTTGTGGAATGGAGTGTTACAAGTGAGCAAGTAATACAAACTAATCCAGGCACATTGTAACGTGGTTTGACTATACCTCGGCTGGATGCTGCAGAATATATACATGACTGGCCACAGTGAGGCGCTGGTGTGGCAGGAACGGACACCAACATACTGTGGATGGACGCCTGAAAACAATAAACTAAAGATTAGACTAATGAAGTGAAACATAATCCACGTTTCAAATAGGACAATCCCGGATTACACAGCGACACTCTAATCTCGTGGTATTTACCCACAATGCTACAACATCAGTCAAGCAGTTTTCTAGCCTCGTTTTAGCACCACTGGAGTTTCTCGATCATGGTATTTGTTGGTGCGTTAATTGCTTTTTACTTGGCGAAATAAATTTCGCCAAGTATGTTGCTCTGACGTCAAGTTTTTTCCTTATCGCACTCTACAGGTCGCATTTTTTGACCGGTTTCCACAAAATTTGCAAACAACTTGTATCTCCAGAAGTGCTGGAAGCCTATTGTTTTTGGTCATGATCAGTTCCAAAATGGCGGATGTGGCGGCCATTTTGTTTCCAATTTCAGATTCAAATGCTCATAGAAGCCGCAATTATTAAAGCACACAACTGAATATCGGTCAAAACATAGAACTAGACAAATGCTATCTATATGTAAAAAATCGCGAACTTCCGGTCAAAGATGGCGGAAATATTGGAAATGGCGCATGCGATTCCAAGGAAAAAACGTTTTCTCTGATAGAGGGCGCATTATTGGACCAATTCCTTCGAATTTTTTCAGGTATTAGTTTCTCATGACATGCTATTATTCAGAGCTAAAAAACCAGAAGTTGCTTTGAAGATGGCGGATCTGGCGTATGTTGACCCCTTTTCAGTCGTGCTGGGGTGCCATTTTAAACGGGAAGAGAAAATGATGTGAATTTTTGCATGTAGGCTCTCTGAGGTATAGTCTTTCAAATGAACTGCAACAATGATTTTCTCAGACTTACCATTTTTGAGTTATTTGACTTTGAATTTCCAAAAAAATGTAAATTTTCAGTTTTTTTCAAAAAAAATTAAGGAATTTTGCACAACTAACGTCTTAGATAGAGTTTTAAACGGGCTTTAATAAGATATTTTTTATTTTTCACTAGGACGTCTACTTTTTAAATTATTCAAGATTTTGTGATAGCGCTGTTCCTTTGTTGAGCGCTCTTGCTGCATTGATCTTGGTTTATCTTCTATTGAACAAGACTGTAGCATATTTCTTACTGATTTATGACACCTAAGTTCGTCGTATGAATGTTATGATGTTGTTCATCATCGACACCATCATCATCATACTCGTCATCATCTCCGTCATCGTCTTTTCAGTTAATTTCGCCAAGTGTCACTCTAGGCTGTATCCTATTTCTTACTGATTTCTGACATCTACGTTCGTCATGTGAATGTTATCATTACTTGTATTGTTCATCATCACCACCATCGTCGTCATATCCATCATCTTCGTCATCATCTTTGTCGTCGTCTTTTCTGTTAATTTCGCCAAGTTTCGCTCCTCAGAGCGCTTTCATTTTAATTTGTTCTCGATTTCATTAATATTGTATTTGACCTTCCAAATATGTCAGGAAAGTCATACTGCTGTGCCGTGGGCTGCAACTTTGAGGGTAGAAAGCTGGATAAACTTGACTAGTATCGGTGGATGCTATATTTCCTGACATGATTCTTGGATCCAGCCTGACATTTCTAAAACGAGGCTAATGTGAAAATGCGTTTTCCCGGACAAATGACATTTCTATCCAGTACCGCCCCATTACATCATATCGTTTACCACAAAATAAACAATAAGCCCACAGTCAATCTTTAAAAAAGCAAACATTATTCTGAAACTCATGTAAATGCTCAATGCATAATTGTCTCAACCCATAATCATATTGATATAAAAGTCTGAAATATTCATGGTGATTAATCTGATGAAAAGGTCGTCTCGGCAGAATAAATCGGCGAGAATTAAATCAATAGTCATTGTCACAGAAATGTAGGGCCCTGAGTAATCTAAACAATATAACAAGAATCACTCCAAGTAGAACGTCTATTAAACACGTGTCAACAGCGGTTGGATTGCAGTAAATGTAGCATGACATACACAGTGAGAAACAAGAGTTAGACAAGAAAACAGCAACAGAGCACCAGGACGGTATTACGGCATATAAAATTTGACTGCTGGGATAGATACGGTAAATACAGATTTACTTATTTTTATATTGTGCTAGAGGTTCCAAATATGATTTGGTAAACAGTACTGAGTAACAAATTATACTGTGCAGGGAATAATGTGCTACCCCAGAAGTGAAAGTATTTAGGTATTCAAACAATGCAGTCTTGCAGACACATGTCTAGACTTGACCTTCAGGAGTACAGCCTTGCAATCTGAGGTCCAAGTTTGATTTCATTCTCCAGAAAGAGTACACTGGAGTATGCATATGGAGTTCTAACTATGTAAGAACATGAATTTTTCAATGTAGATGGATGTATTGCATGCTCCTGTTCATAATTGTATGTTAAAACATTGGGCAAACTTGCAAAACGCAGTGACTCTGCAATGGCTATGCCATAGTACCATTAAGGCAGTACTATTTTCTCTACATGTGGATATTCAAGCATCAGGTAGTGCACCCTGTTTGATTAATGTTTTGTGCCATGTTTGGGAATCTTGAGCCAAATTTCAAAAGCCCTGAGCCATGCTTAATCTGAAGCCATGTGTGAAAAGCCAGAGTTAGAAGATGAATCATTGAAACTGGTGACAGTGCCTAGGGGTGCTTTTTTATTTTGCAGTGAATGAAAGTGACTTAATGTCCAGCAAGTGAAAGTAATGAAAATTTTACTAAGCATTGTTTTTCTGAATTTACAGAAAGGATTTAGGGTATACAGGGATGACACGGAATTTGCACTATGTTTGAATTTTTGCTCAGGGAGAACGCTGGTAACGTTACATATATGGAATTTACGCAGACATATTAAAGGTCAGAAAAAAGCTTACTGGTAATGGCTAAAGTGACAATGAGCTTTTATGACCTGGCTACTTATTTTGAAATAAATGGTTGACAGATGCTATTTCTAGACTTTTTACAACCTCCCCAAAAGGTAACATGCATTAGTGATAAAAAACACTAAAGGTTTAAAGATTAGTTATGTTCAAATATATTAATGCAAATTAATTGAAGAGCTTCTTGATAGAACAGCCATGTTTGCAAATAAAGTACAACACTGATCAATATAACTTGGTTTGCATCAGTGTTTTTTCTTGAAAATCCATACCTGGGGTACAACATCTTATAACTTGTTAAAAATCTACCCGAGATGATGAAAGGGGGGAGGGGTTCTTACCACAATCAAACAAGGGGGTGTTTGTGTTTGCAAAGGCATCGCTTCAAACTTTATTGAAGTTGGCCAACCCTAAAATTTGAAAATGGAGAATAATATACACATTGCCTGTGACTTTGAAGTGTTAATGCAAGTGGAATCCTATCACGATAAATAATATTAGGAGACCGTTTTTTGAGAGTAAAATGCCAAATTTGATTTCTTGTGTTTTACCCAGCTATAAACAGGGCACCATCTCCAAATTTACATTGCGTGCAATACTGGAAGGAGGAGGGACTATCCCGGTGCCTACCCTCTGACATCACCACAGAAACAGAAACATACAGCTATAAGTAGTGAGGCACAGATGGGAATCAAATATACTGTTTGGCTCTAACAAACTTGTATATTTGTCCGGGCTAATGCTCAAGTTCAGCTAAAGGCACGCCGCCCAATTCTGAGAAATTTTGACTTTTGCACATTCCCACTCATACCATCAGTGGCTGAGGTTTAATCTTTGTACTCAAAATCGAACTCAAAATTGTTTTTGACAGTTTACGCTCTACCTTTTGTGTAAATTCAAGATAAATGTGCATCATGACCGATGGCCATACGTAAAAATCTAGAAGATACAATTAACATTACGCTATGATTTTTGCTGATTAGCATCTGGTCCAAGTTCGCGCTTGATGACCCCTAGATTCAAGATATTATCTCGAGGAAAAGTTTGAAATTTCAATTAAAAACTCGAGTTCAGATTCGAACTTAATACTGACGCCATCAAGCACAAGGTAGACTTAGACAGCTAACAACGCAAACCATAGTGTATCCGAGTACTACTAGACGTTTATCTTGTTTCCGGACAAAAGTAGAATGTAAAATCTCAAAAAAAATTTCAAAATTTATTTCGAATACAAAAATAAGACCCGGTCGCAGCCTCGCAGGTCTTTTTTAAAGCTTGTTTACAGCACTCAATTCTTAGTGAATGCTTATTGACAAAGAATTTGAGTTCCTCACAATGCAAGTGTGGTAAAATTTCTTCAATTGACTATACAACAAGGCCGAACGCTGAAATTTCATGTTATGCACATTTTCGACAACCCAATCAATTCAAGTACATAAAGCGTTTATTTTATATAGCTGTCATCAACAAACACATTAGATGAAATTTTTATCAATTTTAACTATGCAGTGACCTTTCAAATGAAAGTGCTCTGAAGAGTGTAACTTGATGAAATCAAATAAAAATGGCGAGGTCGATGATGAAATCAAAGTATTAGATAGCCCACGAAGAGATCTATTTACGTACCAAATTTGAAAAGGTTCGGCCAAGGGATCACGAAGCAAGAGCTGCCCAAACATAATTTGAAAAATGGCCGCCACAGCGCCATCTTGCGTCCAATTTAGCACAAGAACAAAAATTCTCGGGCTATTGACTAAGTTAACACTGTACCTAAATTTCATATCCATTAAACAAAAAATGCGATCTCTTAACAAAAATATGACTACGTCACAGCATGCAGCTACATATAACTGATCAATAAAAGAGCAGTCATCTGAGCGTTAAATCTCGAATATCACTCGAACGGTTAGTCGTAGCAAGAAACTGGTTCACAATACTGACAGCGCTTGAAAAGTTTCACGGGACACATGTTGTATGTATATTTCTCATTGATCCAATAAGAATCTGTTGCAAGCGAACAAAGAGACAAACAAAAAATGACAAAGCAACAAAATTTTATTTCACCAAGTAAAAATGGAAAATGACAATTTTGGCAATTATTTTTGTTCAAATTTGAGGAAACATCACCGTATACCTTTGACTAAGGCAACTAATACAAAGATAGCTCAACACTGTCAACCTTCTATTCACGTCCGGCTCTTGGTTGACACGCTCAGCCTTGTGAAGTGGGCAATACCTATGCAATTATAAAAATTATCAAACGCCTTCATTGCTTCTCAATAGAAATCTGAGTGAACACGGTAATCGAGCAAACTAACACAGACTTTAATGGATAAGTTGATATAATGACACCCACAGACACAATAGCAGTCACTTCAACAATGATGTTCTAAATTAACACAACACTTGTCTTCAATCAAGTCTGAGTGACGCATTGATTTTTCAATCCAAAGATCACAGTGTGGGCTAAACATTGATTTTTGAATTCTAAGACCACGTACGGTACTAAGTATTCACGTACTTAGCGTACATATGCCTAACGAGTGAAATTCTAATTTTGTCAAATTTCTTCACAAAAATAGAGGTTAAGAAATATTTGCGGGGTTTGCAACGTGTGGTAAAGTTTCCACAACCTTTTGAAAAATGTGAAAAAACAAAAAAAGAATTTTGGCAATAATTTTATGCGAGATAAGTGAAGAAGTTATATAGTGATGAAGATTATTTGATCTTGTTCAAACAAGACAATCACTACATGTATTTTACTAGGATGTTAGATTAATGGTATTAAAATTTAAAGCACTTTTGAGGTTACAATTCCTAATCAATAAATCTTTACATGGCTACAAAACTACGGAATTTAAGATCATGTGTAAACCTTGAAGAAAAACTTCTAATTTTGCTATTTGGAAATAATCGCTGAAACTTAGCTACGTATTTATGCACAACTCTCCAAAACACCATTAGGGATAAATTGCCTTAAGATTGTTCCAATTTTGCATGAGGGTCCAGTAAAAAATTATCACTTTCAGGGTTTTATGGCAAAATCAGGAGTTCCATAAAACGAAAACAAAAAGTTAATTGGAGAATTCATTTTGATAAAAAGAAAATTGGTTATTGTTGTAGTACCGTAATTTTCTAATTAATGTACCTTTCTTTTTCGTTATTACCAAGACATGGTTGCATCAACCAATTAATGGTACACTGGTGCAAAGTAAAAGATCAGATTCTATTTTAAGAAAATATATGCAGAATATTCTATTCTGTGAATGTAAAAACCTTGCTTCATTTGATTTTTAGCATTATACCAATCTGCTAGTAATTGGGTCACGTGGCCATGCTTTTTTAGTAAAATTAAGCAAAAATGGTACAATCCAAGCAAAATAAATAATCATTTTCATGATGAAATGTCAAAAAAGCCATAACAATTTAAAAATTTCTAAATTATTTTGTTTCTGTTTTATGGAACTTGTGAGCTTTCACATGAAAACCCTAAAATCCTGTTTTTGATAAAAGCCCTCGTGTAAAAGTAGAAAATTTCAAATACAATTCATCGCAGCGTTTTGAAGAACAATGCATAAAACAAATGTGGAAGTTTTACTTGAATCTGATCAATTATTTCTGAGATACCTTTTCAAATTAGCCAAATTTTGACATTTTCTAATGATACATAGTAACTATCAGAGCTAAATAAATCATAAGTCTCAGTTCGAGGTATTTCACCTACAGGGCTGCTTTCGTTTTTCAAATGCACTGTGGAATGGTTGTTAACTCCTAGTTATCTGGTGGCATCAGTTAACTTGGCAACATGCCAGGAATATGACATGAAACAACACTTGTTACATGACCACATTAAAATTGAAAGCACTGAATGGTCACACTGCGACATGGTGTTGGTGCAACTACAAGGAGTCAACCTTTATAAAAAGTAAAACATTGAAATTGAGCTTCAAAATACATTGGAAATTTTTAAGTAAGCAGTGTTCTCCACACTCAATTCGAACAGGTTATGTTTACAACCACTTTGAAAATTTTGACAGTGTGCAGCACTGAACACACAAAATGATATTTTTGATCAAATTTAAAAAAAATCAATTGTGTCGTGTGTTTTAAACAGATCAGATCGCGGCGACCTGTTAAAGCAGGTCACGGAGAACACTACTAAGATTGCACCAAATGTTTTTTCGGGAAAGATTCTTGAGGCAAGCATACTCACTTTTAGGTGAATGGTAATTGTAATGCATTGCAAAAAACCCAAATTACTAAATCACGTTACACATCCTCAAGTTATCTATGATGTCATCAGATAGCATTGAGCCAAGCCCTTCTCCTTAACTCATCATCTTCATCTGTGTAATGAAGCTCTTTAACATGGTTTCCCTGTGACCTACTGACCCAGAGGTCCAAATAAAAATACAATTACTGTTTGTTGCAGGAGCAAAGATTCGGTGGGGAACAAGTTTCACAAGCTTGTATATGGAGTTGGAATGAGAGGCTAAGGAACCATGTAGTAGGTAAGCTGCACTGGCTGTCAAGACCATTTGTAGACTGCAACATTATGTCCAATGAACTTTTCAATCTGTTAATATTTGGCAAATTGTCTCGGGATATCACTGATAACATTGCACCAGGATTCCCTTTTATATTATCAACATTTTCAACCAAATTATTGATGTTGGTAGTTCTTATGTGTATAGGTTCAGCTGAGGGCCTGTCACTTGACCCAAATGCAATTTAGTTGGATCAAGATTTACAGCCTGGTTGTCTCAGGGACAATAAATCAACCAGGCCTGCATAGTTCACAGCTGGGGCACTGTTCAGCTTGTTGAAGTTTTCAAATGTATAAACAGCTAAGTAGCCGGAAACGTAATTCAAACACAGGGCGCAAATTCTAATTGCCTCTAAATAAGGGACAATAAAAAATAGATAAATTTCTATCGCTTCTTTACAAAGGGAAATAAACGCTGTCTTCTGTAAAAATCAACTCTGTGGATTTGGGCCACTTGTAAAACAAGTCTTATCTTATTCCTTGCTCAGATAAGAAACAATTTCTAGGCATCACATAGCTCTCATTCGCCTTAGGAGAAAAGTATGTGCATGTGACTTTCGATAATTTTTTTATTGAATGAGAGGAAAATCCAGTCACCATCAATGCTAAATTCTACACCCCCACCCCCACCCCCATAGTCATCACTCATTACCTGAAGTTATGGTGATTTCAAAGGGATGCCTTACTGCTAAGGTAGCCAAAGTAGAAAGGGTGATTAGGAGTCAAAACAGATACTTCAAGAATAAATTTCTTTGCAGACTACAACGTGATCACCCCTATGGTTGCAATAAACTGAACCAAGTCTTGTTCATTTCAAAGCATGACTATGAACATGGTGAAGCCTGCAGTAAAGTGAAAACTTTTCTTCAGTTAATAAAACCTTTTGGGATCTGTTTCATGAAAGTAACATCAGGCAGAAATTTGGTCTTAGTTTTCAAAGATTCTAAATACTGGAAACTTTGTCAACATCTATTATGACACATAACACAGTACTAATTTAGTTGATGTTGCCAAAAAGCTTACACTATGTGCGGCTTTGTGTTTTTTACAATAAGTACAGAGTTTGCTTCCAAGCACACCCCACAGTGTGGCTGATATTGACGTTGGCAGCGTCAGTGAGTGCTGGACCCAAAATGAGTCAGGCTACAAACAAGATCCAACTTGTTTTTTTTTGACTTAACATACTGCATATTTGTTGATCTGTCTTTTAGTCAGGTGATTTGACGAAACAAATTTTCACTTCATCAACGTATTTCAGTGACGGCAGCTTTGAACATTTAGCAAACGGATTCTCCAAACTCCATTTTTTTCAGAACATCAGCAGACTACTCTTTAAATCAAATCTTGAAGCTAAGTTTCTGAAGTATTTGCAGGTCATGTCTGATGCTAAGGACACCCAGAGCACATCATATTAGTTCAGGGTGAATGAACTCTGAATACTGAATAACCATTTCTAAACTATTTTAGCTTCTGTGACCTCACCGTGGCTTCACACACCAGAGCATCAAGCAGCGTGACGTCAAAAAATCCTTCAAATAACTCACAAATAAGGCTAACTAGATCCCTAAACTAAATCCAGGACCCCCATCTCCAACAAAACTGACCAATCAGAGACAACCAACTGCCAGCAGATGACTACAGACAACAGAGGAACAAAAACTTAGCAGTGAGACAATCTATTATTGGACCTTTAACCTGAGTTATGACATCACAGCTAGTTTCAGTGCAGTGTAAAATCCTATACAGGACTTGCAAGGGCTTACATGGGGATAGAGTATCAATTAACTAACACATAAGGTAAGTAAATATCCTGAAGTAAGACGCCCAAGGTGAAAGTCGACTTAGGCATCAGTTGGACGTCCACATAGCAAGCTTGCCATGAGGCGATAATTAAATAGCAAGTTGCTATGTTCTTCGAAAAACGTCCAAATGTTGGTAACATCAGACTATTATATCTCTACCAAAATAACTGATCACAAGTACGACATGTATTGGTAAGGCCCCGATGGCTCAATAAGGGGACGAATATCGGCTCCATTCTACTTTGAAAAATATTTCAACCTCATGCAAAATTCCTCTTATCAGCCCCCCAAAGTTTAGAATCACTTGAACTCGCACAGACCCAGTCGAATTTGTAGTGAATGCAGTTGGAGATTCCCCTTTGCACAAAAAATCCTACTCTCAGAAGTCACAGGCATCGTTTCCTTAGGTGAGGGCAGGCCCTATGCCTAAAGCCAAATATTACACAATTTCTAAAGAGTTGAAACCAGTGAAGGTCAAATTATTCACAAAACAAACACTTGACCTGTTAACCTTGAGGTCAATAATCTGCCATTATCTTAAACCCAACATTTGATACCTTAGTTATTCTTGTTGGAGATAAAAATTACTAAGCGGTAAAAGTATCAAGAGTACGTGTATGGTTAACAGTAATGCTCTACACGACATGTCATTTGCAATAACGGAACAAAAACTTTCTGCAAAGACTGAAGTTTATAATGTTCACAAAAACAACGGTAAGAGACATTGTACAATAAGTAACAAATTCTCTAAAGCTGAAAATTGAGCTTGAATTTCATCATATCAATGTTTGAGCCAAAGTGTTTGAAAATTAAGGCCAAAATTTGATTGTGTCACTGTATATTCGATTATATCAGTATAACGGTAATTGAATTTATAAAAACTATGCCCAGGTTTCACTTGCCTGGATCCCCTGGAAACCTAAGGAACCTTTGTCTCAGGCACTTTCAGTTTGGATTATGACATAAAGTGGCTACACAAAAGCGTCTGTTTTGCTTACCCTTTGTACGGGCTTTCACAACTGGTGCGTAGCTGTACACAGAGGACGCTAGTTGTGTGTCATGCACACTACTTGTGAAGAAGTGAAATATCCCGTGTAACTGCAGTATTGTTGGATTACACGATAACAGAGACGGGTGCAGTGAAGGTTCACTTTTCAGCATTACACTATAAGATTGGCCACTGGGACTGAATGACGTTTGGACATAATGGGGGACTCCAAACTCACTAGGTATTGCAAGGGAAGCAAGTAACCTTGCTGTAGAAATGCCTGCATTCAGATAATCCTGTGGGTCTTTCATCACATGACCATTGGCATGCTAATGAACTACTTTTTGCTCTCAATCTAAATTCAGATGTCAAAAAGGCTGCTTAGTACCATCTGGAGAATATCCAATCACCCACTGCTTTTCGAAAACTGTTTCATAAATATTATACAAGATATTTGAATAATGCTCCAAGACTTTCACACTGCGCCCATTACACTCAGATCAGCTGGGCGATTGCACACATGAGCAAATAACATTCCATAAATAATTTGGCATAAGAAAGACTGTAGCAATACATGTTGCTTCGAAACTAAATTAGTGCGACAAAAGAGTTAGTAGTAGGTTAACCACCACAAAGCGTGGTGTTTCAGCAACAAAACACCAGGTGACCAGCAGACGAGTACCCCGGGGAAATGAGCCCTTCGGCAAAAGCAAATTTTAGTTCTTTTTCTCAATTGTGTCGGTATGATGACTACCGACAGAGGGTGACAGGTATTCCATGGCCTCGACAGTGGCACTTCCTAACATACTCTGTATGATGTAATATTTTTTGAAAATGACGCTTCATGCTGGCTAAACCATCAAAATACAGACTATTGCATGGGTGGCGCACCATAGGGGGCTGAGGGGGCTTTAGCCCCTCACTTTTTTCAGTGCTGTACCGCCCATGTATTGGAGCATAGACAGACATCTCAGGAGGTTATCAATGTCTCAAACGAATACTTAGGGAATCAAGAATTCTTACAAACAAATCACTTCATTTGTCAATGAAATTGTGAACTAGCCATTTTTGTTGTTTTCGTATGACTGCACTTGTCTATTACACCATACATGTAAATTTTTTAATCACCTCAAAGTCAAGTTCCATGACCTCTTGAGTGAGCGAATTGCCGACACACAATATTAGCGGTCCGCCAGGATTGTTAGTGCCTGAAACTTGGCCACCAGGATCGCTACTCTCCTGCCTAAGTAACAAAATGGCAATGTCAACAATTTTGTTTATAACTAAAGAAGAATGGAGAAAGAATTCTTAATTACTGAAGTTTAATTTCTTCATGTTAGAAGGATTTAAGGACATCAACAGCGTCATATGCAATGAATGGTACTTATAAGAAAATGACTTCGATGTCTTAGTAAATGTAAGCCATTATTAGCCAAAAGGCTTCTGGTAAATAGAGGGCTTATGGCATGGCCACATCTGTCACTCAGCTCAGATGGTAGAGCTTGCTGGTTCCCTGCGGGCTGCTAAGTGTCAGTAGCCAGCATGCAGGTATCACGGGAATTTTCTTACACCAGCGTTTCTAATTGGCTAGTCGAATTCTCAACAGGCAGCACTTTACGCAAACAAACTGGCATCATATACTCTATAGTCTATGCTGGAATGACTGATGGACTGAAGTGTAAATGAGGTCTGTTGTACAGACAAATCAGTGCCTAAAATTTATGTTCAGGAAACATGAATCCTAGAAATTGTGGTTGCGCCTTTTCAGAATGCATCTTTCCACTGTCGATGACTTTTGTTTACGATATTGTCCTGTATTCATACAGTGTGAATCACACACTGGTTAAATTGTGTGCCACTGCGTGATACCTGCCTGTTGGCTAGGCACATAGGGGACCAGCGATATGGTAGAGCTGCTAGCCCATGGTCATGCCTTTAAATTCTAGCAACGAGCTTCTAACCCCTATTCCCAGGCCAGTAGTTACCAAACTTATGGCACAAATCCCCAGAACCATAACCCTAGAAGCTCCACACACATGCCGTTAAATGCGCCATACACATACACAAATTCCAGTCCTGGGGTTCAGATTACTCGCTCAAGTCCAGGTGAATAATATGGTCCTGGGCCCCAGGATTTGAGTACGGAGCATTTTTTTATCATAACAGGGCTCTTGCTCAGCTAAGCCACAGGGTAAAGCTGTTTGTGCCTTCTGAGAGAATTCTCTGGTGTTGGGGAAAATTGTGCCCACCCCACGGACACCACAAATTACACCCCCCAGTCACCACCCTTCTTCCCAGAGAGCACATTTGGAACTTTTAGAGCATGCTTCTATTTCTAATATACCCAGAATGCATCATAAGTAAAGAAGGGCGTACGGCGTACACCGGAATTGTAAGGAAATTTGCAATCTTGCTACAGTGTGACATGTGTGATTATCTGCTGTTTGACATTCGATCGAAGTCAGACAATGAATGATCCCGATCGAAGGTCAAGCAGCATCTAATGACATCCACCGTCAACAAGTACGTCACATAGTGGTGAGATAACGAATCTCACCCTTCTGTTGGTTCTATATAGCTATGTTCCCCATTCTCTTGGTGCATCTATAGACTATAGCCATGATCTAAATGATTGGAATAAGCTCCTGTGCCTTCATTGGCAGTGCCTCAGTCAAGAAGCTCAGGTTAAAGCAGAAGTGCATGACTAGCATTATTTTTTAATCATTGACACAGGGGGATGTTGTCGCAAGTATTTGGCCCCAAAATTGCGGCATTGAGGGGTCTGAAAAAAATCTTGGCAATAGGGAATTATACATTGGTCGATCAGGTTGGACATTTGGGTCACTCTCTGGAGATCCCGTGTGCAAGTTTCATTCATTGTCAGTGCTCCCCCAGCGCCCCGGCAGCTGTGCCAGTGGTGGATTTTTGTGGACAGTCGAATCGTAAATGTCAAATTTGTCATTTAATAACAATTACCGAAAGGTTATCTTTAGGAAACTCACTTGCAACGTTCACAGACTTCTCTCCGACTCGGTGGATCTGGCGTGATCTCGCTGAAATGGCTTAAAAAATCTTCGGCTTCTCCAAATGTGGGCGCAGACATTTTTGCAGATGCATTATGGGAGTTCGGTCAAGTGAGTTAAAATATGCTTCATTATTTCAAGAGATTGATGTAGTAAATATATATGGACACAATTAGCTGCATTTATCTTTCAAAGCATTCAAAAGTTAATGAGTATATATTAGCTTTTATTATCGAAATATATAATAATCCAATATGGCTGACCCCGGGTCGTCTCTCATTCTAAAATGCGGAAAATCTTGATTTTTACTTCTGTTTTCCTTTTCATCTAGGATTGAGAATGAACCGACACCAGGTTCTCACTGGTGCTGTCAATGCGGGCGAGCACTGCTTCGCTGTGGGCAGTGTGGAAGGAATTCCATTCACGGTGAGTAGGCCTAACGATGTCTCTGAGTCTAGCTGATAAATCGGTAGCGAACTATCAGCTGATTCACCCCTGTCTGTATTTCGCTCAGTCACGTTCTTCTTGGGCTGCCCACAAGGGCGATTGGAGATTTCAGTTAAGTTCTCATTGTGCATTGTAAACTTGTACCTTTTTAGCACTCTTCAAATACAAAAACAAAGTATTGTGACATTGGCGGACTTTACCTTTTCAATGGCCTATGCCAGCCTATGCCTATCCTATGCCAGCCTATGCCTATGGCTATGCTGTGGCTAGGCCTATGGCTATGCTGTGGCTAGGCCTAGCTGTAGTAGTGTAGATTGAATTGTCCACATATCTTGATAGTCGCTTATTGCAGCAAAGAAAAACATTCTTAATACGTCACCTTTAATCTTAGCAGTCTTTGGGATTATGGTTACAACCCTTTGGTCTTGGAATTGAGAAATTTGTGTCTATTCAGATAATGCAGTGCTCGACGCTTAGCTTAGCGCCAAGTCGCATTTGGCGACCTGGGAAAAATCCTAGGTTGCCTAGAACGTACATACATCTGGTCTGTAACTCAGTTATTCCTCCCGCCGACCAATTGGTCTTAAGCGACACAAATTTCGCCGATCTTGCCTTATTTTTCCCAGAATAATTCACACTTCTAACTGTTTACTTAGTGTTGCAATTTAAACAACATGGTGGCAAATACGTTCAGTTCACACACTAAATGGAACAACCGTGAATCAAAGGTAACAAATCTAGGAACAACATTAGTAATTTCAAGTTTGGAAGTCTACTCGAACCTTGAAATGAATTTAGAGGGAAATACTTTGATCCTCGCTGTGGTGACCTCGTGATGACTTGGAATTTTTCCCAGGTCGCCAAACACAATCTAAGGTGGTTGTAGTGCTAAATCTTTATAGTTGTGGGTGCAATTCTAGGTAGGTACTAGCAGTAGTGTAGTCGTGTGACTGTGTCCTTGAGCAAGGCACTTCAACTGCTTTGCTCCAATCGACTCGGTTGTAAAAATTACCTATTATGTCCTTGAAGTAACCAGTACAGGGTAGTTGAAAAACTGCTCATGGTGACACAAATGATAGTTGGTAACTGGCTAAATGTGCCTGCATGCTGGCTCGTGACGAATGTTGTTTTTGGTCCGAGGTTGCATAAACTAATGTCATACAATTTTTTTACACAAACTATTTGGGCAGAACCGTGTGGGCGTATGTCATCATCAACTACCCTTTTGTATCCAGTTTGCATGTCCAGTCTGCTACTTTGCATGGATCTGGACTTGCCCATTTTCTATTAAATGACTTTTTTGGCGATATCGTCGGCAGCGCAGTTGTTATCGGAATGTACAGTTGGAGTAATGCACCACTCCAAAAACTGCCATTCTGTGTAAGTTACTGTTGTAAAGCAACCAGATTTTGCCAATATTTTGTGCCTGTGCTTTCCTTCCTTTCTGCAAGATGGGTAGATATATAATCGATCTTGCATTCTGCTGCACGAGTATGTAAGATTGATGCTGCTTAACTACATGAAGCTTATTTGTATTATTGTTTTACTGATACCTGGTCAGAATTGTCTTCACCTAGTTACCACATGCAGGTATTTTCTGGCAAAGGAATCCTGATATTGCTGTTTACAATTTTGATAACTGTGCCTTATTTTTGTGGCTTCCCTTATGCGTAAGTTTAACAAGATTTTCGAGGGGTTTTGCTTGAGTTGGCATTTTTCAGGAAACTGTGGAGTGACCTCAACACTCGCCTGCTCGGCCTACGACAACTTGATTTGTAGGGAGAGCAAATTTGATAACAAACTTCAAAATGCAACATGATACTGTAGTCTTAAAAAAGTTTATTTTTGTAAGAACATTGATTTGTAGTCGTAATTTGCACAACTGCAATCTTTTTAGTTGCTCAAATGCATTAGGTGATAGTTTTTCAAAACTAAATTTCCTTTGACTTACTATTTTGGAACGTCCGTGTAGTAAATTATTTTAATGATTTTCATTGCATCCGCATATTAATAACAGATTCACAAAACCTGTTCAATGACATATTCACTACCGACTTCCTCGCTTTAAAACATTTCTTGTCGAAACTAGTTTTGCGGGGACTCTCAAAATGTCACTATTTCCACTACATATTGTTTGACAGCTCTTGGTAAGCCATCTTGTCTTCTGGTGACTGATTGATTTTTAGGCCCGACATGATTTTATTTGAAGGGTTACTAGTAGTAACCAATTTGAATTAGTGCTCTTATCAGTTTAAATTTGTTGTGTTGCTTTTGATCAAAGAACGAAAACAGTCTTCAACACTTAGCATGACATGGATTTTGTCTTTTCAAATTTATCCTCAGAAAAACATCAGCTCATGGTGTATGATGAACAGTTATGACGAGACAAAACTGGTAAAAAAATTGCGGTATTTAATAAGTCTTTAGAAATGGAAAATTGCAATTTTGTCATTTATTTTTGTGCATGATTGCAGACAGATCACCTTACTTAACTCCTTTTATTTATTTTTGTAGCAACAAAAATAAGATGTGACGGGGGAAGATCACAGTTCATGTATCATGCGATTCTTTGCTTTTCACATCCGTTAATTAATACTAAGCCCAGTTACGTATTATAACCTTAAGAATTTCTAGAGAGCACTTTGAGATCACAGGTAGTCCTCGATCTAGGTTTTGTTTTCCATCCCTCATTATGCGACATAAATTTATTATCCATGAACAAAGCTATCTTGCTCGCAAATCCCATTTGACTAATTCATTTCCCTCTTCAGCAAATATGTGTATTCTGGTATACTGGCTCATAAACACTTGATTTTGATGTTGTAATTGTCAACATTTTCAGCTGTGTACAGAATATGCTGGGGGGAGGTGGGTATGGCTCTAGAAATTAACCTGTTGTGTCCGTGGAACTCTTTGGTAGTTGGAGGTAAATTAACGTTCTTAATGAGGAGTTATAATGTCAGTATGTTTGTGTGATGATAATTTTAGATCGTTCCTGACAAAGTAGAACTAGTTTTAGTATTTTGCTTGTGAATTGTTGCCGCATCAGTGTATAACATGTGCGATCTTGTCCAGAATGTCATTGGTTGGTCCTTGACTCTTGTGCGACCTCTTTCAAATTTGATCTTGTGAGATAATCTGGTGAAGAACAAAATGAAAGAATTCGGACCAGAGAGTGACACTATTGTACTCTGACCCTGATACCCCTGACCCCGAAGCACCTTAAATGATACACTAACAAAAGTGCATTCAAGACTTGGTTTATAGTAATCATAGCTGTTAAGTCGGAAAATCTCGAAAGTAGCAAGTTGTATCGAGAAACTTATGATACACTCCAAATAGCCTTTGAGGAGATCTCTGTATCAAGTTTCAGGCGGTTCCTTGAGGACCGTGGAGATAAACTTATTCTAGTGATTATTCAGATAGCAGTTCTCTCAGTACTGTCTTAGTGGACTGATTTCACCCCGAAACCAAAGGCCTTGAGCTTTTCATGGGACAAACAAAATTTCACGTTGAGCAAACAAAAAATGCATCGTGTAGAATGAGTATGATATGTACACTAACCAAAATGAAGGGAGGAATTAGTCAAAAAAGGAACAGTCATCGGACCAGTAAATCTCGAATGTCTTAAGAATGGTAAATTGGACGGAGAAATGTATAGTGGAAAGTATGTAGTGCTTGACGAGGTCTATTCACATTCAGGTTTTAGGAAGAGAAGTCAATTGTTGTTGGAAAATCACGTAACTCGATAAGGGCAAATCCTAGTGATAAGCAGATGATAGGGCCAGAAGAGATCCATCCACATGCCAAATTATTTCTAGCTTTCTAGCGATATTTATTTCGGCAAGTAAAAATTTAAGTAACGGACTCGGGGAGAAATTTTAGCAAGTAATAAAACCAAAAACATGTTTCAAGCGATGCCTTTTCAGAGGTATCGTTTGATTGCTGTGTTCATAGTTGTCGTAATGAATATTGATGTCTCATTTTACCTGCATTGGGTACTGTATATGTGCCTACCATATCTGAGAATGATAGTAATTATTGATGTTTACATTCCAGCTGTTATTGAATTGTGCAGTTCACTTCCTTATCCCCAATGACTGTTAGGGACTGCAGTGTGTCATTTGGCATTGTCTGAAATAGAATTTCAAAAATAGTAATATTTACTCTACTGTTGTAAGTGAAATGTGTCCCTTGGTATTTTTAATCCAAATTAGGTAGTAGTTGTGTGAACGACTGCCGCATTCACCCTAATAAGCGCCCAGTATGTGTGTTCGCTAAACATGCTTGCCATGATATATTAACAAAAATGTCACATGAAACGAATTGTTATTGTAAGAGGGTGATAAATGTTAATGTCGTTTTAGATAAAAATCCTGCTTTTTGCCCTGTTTAGCCGGCCAGAAAAATCAAAAATTGAATTTGATCTTTTACTGTTACATAATCAATCTCTAGGACATGTACTCTGTTATCTAAACACATGTCGTTGATTTTATTGGGGTTGGTCTACCCATCCCCAACTTTTTGCGTTGTGTAAAGCTTAACACCAACGAGCGTTTACATGGCAAAATACGGTAGGTGTTTACAAAGTAGAATGTGGTCAGCATTTACCTGGCAGTCTCGGTAGACATTTACATGGCAATTTCCGTACACATTTACATGACAGAATCCTTAAGTCGTTTACATAACAGTGTTATAATTGCATTAGCGCAAATCGATGAAGATTGAATATAGGTACAATGAGACCTGTATGGTTGTACTTTTATGATTGGTAAATACTGGAATATATGGTAATTTTCCACTTTTTCCACTCAAAAAAGTTCCCAAAATCGTCATTTTCCATTTTCAAAGGATCAGGTTACTAAACTGCAAGTAACGGAACAACATTTTTTGTGTCATTTACGCAGTAGGAGTGTTAGGAGTAGGCAAAATTCTTATTTTTGTGGAAAAGTTTGACAAAATAGTGTTTCACTCGTCGGCTGTATTGTGTGTAAATAAATGAGAAATCACTGTAGCGAAGAAATGAAACTTGAGGTCTTTATTACTTTTGTTTTTAAACTGATTGAAATTGCATCCAATGTGAAGTATTCATAACTTCAATATGCGTGTACACTATTTGTTGTAAATGAGGCTAACTTTACACTGCTTAAGGTGTCTGCTAGTATAAGAGAAGTTGCTTATAGTATGAAAATCCCAAGTGTGTGATTCATTACCGTCTGTTTTCCCTCGTCTCCAAATAATTTTCCTAAACCTGAATGAAATTTCGCATTTGTGTTGACACAGCACTTTTTTGTTTCAAGACAATTTCAAGTAGGGATTTGTTCACTGTGTATCAGTAATTTCTAGCACTTTCTCTTGTGACTTGGATTTTCTTTAATTGACATTGGATTGAGCTGCTACTTGGGTAGGGGAGGGGGTGTTGTGGTAAAAAATTTTCAAGTACTCTTGGGTTTTGCAGCACTATATGTGGCATTTTGCTCTGTTAAGCTGGATAAAATACGAAAAAAATGCCTTTTACTGTCATAAAATCGATCTCACGATATTGCATACCCGTATAGGATTGTATTTTCATCACTAGCAAGTGTATTGAAATCATCAGCAATTCAAAAAAGTGACAAAAGCTCATCGGAGTTGACCAAATGGTACGTGTACGTAATGCTTATTGGATTTGGTCATAATGGCACACGTACGGACATGCCTGTGACGGGGGTTGACCAAATGGCGTGTAGTTTGCCAAAGTGGCGCAGGTATGGATTTGCCTGTGGCTTGAGTTGGTAATGGACATGGAATCCTATCACGGTAAGGAGTATGAAATGGATTTTGTATGGGTAAAAGGCTAGACTCGGTTTTCCTTCTTCAGCCAGCTGAACAGGGTGAAATGCAACTTGATTAAAGTCACGCCCACGCTACAAATTTCGTTAGTCTAAAGAGCAATTTGACCCCAGTCACCTGGAGCGTCCTCACTTCACACCCACAACCTGCTACAAATATGGCGTAAACAGGATTGGACACCCTATGATCAACTGTTGCTGTCGAATACGCCTACCTTGTCTGCAGGTTTGCGACTGCTTTATGACTTGTCTCAGGACAAGTTACCCTGGATCAAGTTGTGGTAATTTTCTTTATGGCATACATAGTGCAAACTTAGCCGATATAGACTAAAATGTTTAATGTCTATTTTTTGACAAAATAAAATTTCACATGTCCACAATAGTGTGTGTTGAATAGAAGAACTACCAAGCCCTATAAGGAGGGGTAAGATGTCGCACCCATGTGTGTCAAGTTGCTCCTGCTTACAAACCAGTCTCCCTTTTTCTGTCTATNATGTCGTTGATTTTATTGGGGTTGGTCTACCCATCCCCAACTTTTTGCGTTGTGTAAAGCTTAACATCAACGAGCGTTTACATGGCAAAATACGGTAGGTGTTTACAAAGTAGAATGTGGTCAGCATTTACCTGGCAGTCTCGGTAGACATTTACATGGCAATTTCCGTACACATTTACATGACAGAATCCTTAAGTCGTTTACATAACAGTGTTATAATTGCATTAGCGCAAATCGATGAAGATTGAATATAGGTACAATGAGACCTGTATGGTTGTACTTTTATGATTAGTAAATACTGGAATATATGGTAATTTTCCACCTTTTCCACTCAAAAAAGTTCCCAAAATCGTCATTTTCCATTTTCAAAGGATCAGGTTACTAAACTGCAAGTAACGGAACAACATTTTTTGTGTCATTTACGCAGTAGGAGTGTTAGGAGTAGGCAAAATTCTTATTTTTGTGGAAAAATTTGACAAAATAGTGTTTCACTCGTCGGCTGTATTGTGTGTAAATAAATGAGAAATCACTGTAGCGAAGAAATGAAACTTGAGGTCTTTATTACTTTTGTTTTTAAACTGATTGAAATTGCATCCAATGTGAAGTATTCATAACTTCAATATGCGTGTACACTATTTGTTGTAAATGAGGCTAACTTTACACTGCTTAAGGTGTCTGCTAGTATAAGAGAAGTTGCTTATAGTATGAAAATCCCAAGTGTGTGATTCATTACCGTCTGTTTTCCCTCGTCTCCAAATAATTTTCCTAAACCTGAATGAAATTTCGCATTTGTGTTGACACAGCACTTTTTTGTTTCAAGACAATTTCAAGTAGGGATTTGTTCACTGTGTATCAGTAATTTCTAGCACTTTCTCTTGTGACTTGGATTTTCTTTAATTGACATTGGATTGAGCTGCTACTTGGGTAGGGGAGGGGGTGTTGTGGTAAAAAATTTTCAAGTACTCTTGGGTTTTGCAGCACTATATGTGACATTTTGCTCTGTTAAGCTGGATAAAATACGAAAAAAATGCCTTTTACTGTCATAAAATCGATCTCACAATATTGCATACCCGTATAGGATTGTATTTTCATCACTAGCAAGTGTATTGAAATCATCAGCAATTCAAAAAAGTGACAAAAGCTCATCGGAGTTGACCAAATGGTACGTGTACGTAATGCTTATTGGATTTGGTCATAATGGCACATGTACGGACATGCCTGTGACAGGGGTTGACCAAATGGCGTGTAGTTTGCCAAAGTGGCGCAGGTATGGATTTGCCTGTGGCTTGAGTTGGTAATGGACATGGAATCCTATCACGGTAAGGAGTATGAAATGGATTTTGTATGGGTAAAAGGCTTGACTCGGTTTTCGTTCTTCAGCCAGCTGAACAGGGTGAAATGCAACTTGATTAAAGTCACGCCCACGCTACAAATTTCGTTAGTCTAAAGAGCAATTTGACCCCAGTCACCTGGAGCGTCCTCACTTCACACCTACAACCTGCTACAAATATGGCATAAACAGGATTGGACACCCTGTGATCAACTGTTGCTGTCGAATACGCCTACCTTGTCTGCAGGTTTGCGACTACTTTATGACTTGTCTCAGGACAAGCTACCCTGGATCAAGTTGTGGTAATTTTCTTTATGGCTTACATAGTGCAAACTTAGCCGATATAGACTAAAATGTCTATTTTTTGACAAAATAAAATTTCACATGTCCACAATAGTGTGTGTTGAATAGAAGAACTAACAAGCCCTATAAGGAGGGGTAAGTTGTCGCACCCATGTGTGTCAAGTTGACCCTGCTTACAAACCAGTCTCCCTTTGTCTTTCTATATACCAGCCACAACTTGTTTCAGTAGTAGTAAATTGATATGTGAAAGGCACTTAAATCTTATGCAATCGAGTTGAACTGTCTGTCCTACCATGCACTGATAGTTTATGTATGACAGTATTGGCAAGTCTGCCCATTTAGCTAAATGTCTAGAAAACTATAGATTTTAACTCGGCATATATTGTGTAAAAGTAGCAACAAAGCAGGTGCATTGGTAGCAAGACAATGCTATCAATATCATGATCAAATTTCATCTTGTGTAACAGCTCATTATAGAATCTCCAAAACGCTGTTAAAGTTTCCTAGAATGTCATTTCCTTTTCTTTTATACCACTTAAGATATTTTTATGAAAATCATAAAATTCCCATTTTCGATAGCCACTCATGCAAAAGTGGAACATCTTAAAAGCAATTCCTATCAGTGTTTTGGAGAACAGTGCTTAAGGCATAGTTCTTGGAAATTTAATGTGATTCCAACAAATCATTTCCGAGATAGCTACTCCAAAGTTAGCCAAATTTGGACATTTTTATGGTCCTGCTTAAGTGTTAATTAGCACACTCAATGGGAGCAGGTGAATTTTAATTTGTCTAAAATTTATCTACTAAAAATAAAATAATAAATTCTTCCTCATGGTTATGATAAAGTTCTGTGCTGTTGTCATGGAAAACACGATGGCAAATTTGATTGTAGTGATAGTAAGCTTGTTGTTTGAATAACGATTACTTTGGCGATTAATTTTTTGCGGATTCATGAGCCTGTTGTGCGAGAGGAATTCTAGGTGAGAGTCAGCTTTTGCTTAGTTGGTTTTGGTCTTTGGCTCGATTCATTTTAAAATGGGCGCCTGGCTACTTAAAGAATAAATGACAAAGCAACATACTTGGCGAAATTTATTTCGCCTAAATTTCGCCAAGTAAAAAAGCGTCATTAACTGCTGCCCAAATCTGGAAATTCGTTTTCAAAGCCAACACAAGCGCATGCAAGCCAGGTGTAAATGCCGCGGCTTGTCGCTGTCACATCACCCCATCCTCCCCCACAGCATCTCATCGACCAACTACACTTTTTGGCCTAACTCCATTTGACGTGTCTTTATTGCATGGGGAGCTCTTATTCATGTATATTGATTAGTCAGGCAGAGAATGTAATTAGGATTATCACTTAGACCATTGCTACGGACATCATGTAGAACTGATGGCCTCAACTGGTCTTGGCTTGCATCACAATGGCATATAGATTATTTCTCGCTAGGCTAATCTGTTCGACATTATACCAGATTCGTGCTAGAAGTCAAGATTTGAAATTACTTTACGGAGTCACCTAGGGAAAAAAAAGCTACTACTGTTAGTCTGGCTGTTTGTTAATTATGTCGTGGGTGGTACTGCCATTATGCTGGCAATAACTTGCTTTGGGGTTTGCCCTCTGAACAGGGCATGTACAGTAAAACCTCGCTAATTTAGAACACAATTTTATAGGTAACAAGTTAAGTTTTGCCATTGGTCATGTCGCATGCTCATACATAAGATCTTTATCCCTATTGGTTGAAAACCTTTGGGACCTTCTTCTGGGGGATGGGTTGGCAGTGTGTACTCTTCCAATTGTGGACACTCGGAAAATATCTTTTCCTTCGGAATGACGCCTCTTCATCGTCTGAATAACTCCAGTGACCCATTGCTTAAAATGAGACTAAAAAAATGCTATTACGTGGTTAGAGATTGTGCAATACCATCGACAGGGTAGGATCACTTACAAGACAGTATGTTGACCTGGCTGATATTCCGCTTCAGCGGTTCTAAAACAGGTTCAAAACTTCAAATTCATAGGAAAATAGGTTAAAAAGTCATAAACCTTCTTACCCGGTAACCTCTTTCTGTCCTGCTTGAATACGGTAATTCACATTCTTTCTGCACTCATAGTTTATATAGCACGAGTTACCTCGATCATTACAAACTCTAATTGAAGATATGCTGGAGCAAAAAATTCTGTCCGACAATTGAATTATAACCTGATAAGTTATAACCTGATGAGTTATAACCTGATGAGTTATAACCTGATGAGTTATAACCTGATGAGTTATAACCTGATGAGTTATAACCTGATGACGTATAACCTGATAAGTTTAGCTAATTACAGGTTACATGAGATATCTCTCCTTCATTTCATACTTCCTTTATGAGGGCGTGTGTACTGTTGCTTGTGACACTAATGTATTATGTGAAATTTTTCAATTAAATTTTAATCACACTGTGACGATCTAATTCTAACACGCGGAGTTCACACGAGTTTTGTTGGAATTTTTTGCTCTGTATGGATGCACTGTTAGAACTTAGGTGCGACGCGACTTTTTTTGGGGGTGTATTTGTCCTGCATGATTTTGTATTGGAACTTATTTCAAATTGTACGTGTATATATGCTGCCAGAGGTGTTGTGTTGAATAGTGTGAAAGTGACGACACAACATTTCAATAGAAGTTGCTTCACGTTATAGGTGTGTCTTGGCACTTATGTGAGGATTTTATGGGGTGAAATTGAGCATACTTTTTCTATGCAATTCATTTCATACCGTAGGCCCATGTTGCTTGTTGCAATATCATGTATTTATTAAGCGAGATTCACCTTATGACTTTCCAATTAAAGTTGTTTCACATTGAATATGTATCCTGGCAGTTGTGTCACAATATTATTTAGGTTATGATTTTTCTACATGGACATTGTTTTGCATCGTAGACCCATGCAGCCTGTTGCAAAATTATGATTTTATTGTGTGAAATCCACCAAATGCTTTTTCTCTGAAAATTGTTTCACGTTGTAGGTCTACGCTGCCTGTTGCGACATGGTGATTTTATTGAGTGAAAGTCTCTGCACAAATTCTGTATAGGAGTTGTTTCACGTTGTAGGCGTATGCTGCTGGCTGTGACATCGTGATTCTAGCGAGTGACTTCCAACGTGTACAGATCATTCCAGGTGCTACTCATGGCAACATTCAGGTGCAATGTATAGACTGCAGTACAGACACAGGAAAGGTAGGACACCTGGTGGAAAAGGGGAGAGACGGGTTTTTCAAGGGCGTCTAACATTGCTGTGAACAGTCTCAATGTCATATTGTATCTATTTTACAGAATTTAAAAATATTAATGCTTTAGTTTGGTGCTACATACCTATAAAAAATAAGTAAATGAAATTTCATGTGTCGACCATATTCTACCCTGAATTGGTAAGCTTTTTTCACAAAGATGTCAGTATGCCATAAATAGGATAGCGGATTTTGGCTGGAAATGTCATTTATTATGACAGAAAAAAATCAAAGGGTTGAAATTAATCTTAAAACATATTTCAAACTCTTAACCAAAGAACCAACAGCTGATCTGCAGCATCCTCCTGGAAAATTGTCAGTGCTGTGTCATAAGACTGACCTGTTTTTGAATGGAACTTGGTGTTTGCATTTTCAAATTTGAGTGTTGGCCAACCTAATAATTCTACCATTTTCTGATGCGTTTTTCGACCTGTTGTATGTTCTGGGTTACAGACAACAAGTCCTATCACTGCAGAGACTTTTTTGAGGCTGATTTTATGAGGGTAAAAGGACTAATTCAGTTGTCGTTTTTAGCTACCTGTGTGGGGCGAAATGCAGCGTTAAATTACAAGCAGCGTAATTCTCTGATTATTGATTGAGTGGGGGATTCTTGGCACTTCTTTCCTTGTCGATGCCTCGAATGATCTATTTCAGCAGGTGGAAAAAATTACATGGCCATGCCTCTAAATTCCAGCGAGGTTCCTTTAAACTCCGATCTCGGACCAGCAGACCCTAAACCCATTGTATTGTTATGCGGCAAGTGCTCCATAGCCAATGTCTTAGCCTTGGTCCTGGGGACCGAGCTCCAGTCCCGAGGATCAGTTGGGTGTGGATTCTGTATCGCTTCTCTGCCACTGCAGTTTACAGGATCGTAACACGGCTATGGAATCGTTTCGATTTTCTACTACCTGTGTTTGGCTACTAAATTTACAACCCATTACAGCACGGAAAAATTTGAGACATGTTCCTTGTAGTTGGGTAATCTAGTTTGTAATTTGAACTTCTAGAAGTTTTTTTGAAATAATTGGTGCTGTGATCTGGAGGCAGATGTGAAATGAGAACAGCTGATTCACATCAATACTAATTAATATACCAGCATTTTGCTCTCTTTATGGTACAGACTTTATAGTTATTGTCAAATGCAAATTGCTGATAACACGCAATGTTGTGACTAGCAAATCGATTTCCAGCTAACATCTCGCAATGTTGCGATATACAGTTTAAGCAAACGGTGATATAATTTTGTTAATTGCTGCATACAGACGTTTGCACAAATTAGTGCCAAACTTGTGACTTGCAGACTTGGCTTTAGGCCTTGTAGCATGGTCCAAATGGGCGTTTTAAATTTGCTTAAAAGCCCATACAGAACGGATTCTGAAGCTTAATTTTCTTCATTACTGAGCCACGCTGATGCTTATGATTGCATTAAGAAACTTTTGATGTTTATTGACTGTCTAGAAGACTTATCGCCTTACATTTATTAGTGTGCAAAACTCTTCAGTTGATTTGTTTGATAACATTGTTTTCCGCAGACATGGGTTTTTCTAATTCGAGGTAGATTTTCTCACAGGAACAAACTATTAAGCGGGNTATTGGCAGGAGAAAAATGAGTGCATAATATATGTGGAAAAATTCAAGAGCAGTTTATTAAAGTATTTAAATTGATGAAGAACCATTCTTAATATCTTCTGTTATCCATATATCTGGAGGTTATTGTCTTTAGATTAGAGTCAGACTACAGCAGTAGCATGGCTCATGTAGTCTTGAAAGTGGTTACTGACTCATAAACATTGGCCCGCTCAAAGCACGGCTAACATCCAAAAGCTTGGCTTTCTAATCGCACACACGCCTCTGGCATCTGTAAACACGGCATGCTGACTCTTTGCCATGTTGTGCTCATGATTCTTAGTCAAGTGAGTCAACGAGTCATGTTGTGTGTGTAAGCTATGTTTTTTAGTGCAGGGTCATGCTTTTTAGTCAGTTAGCCGAGTTTGCAGGTCTGTGAACCATGTTTTTCAGGTACCCTGACTTTTACCACTAGGTAAATCATTTTCTTCAACCCTTGATTGTGTCTGTAGATAACTCTATATAAATATTACAGCTGCTCGCATAATATTAGATGATGGTGTCATAATAATTTTATCAAGAATGTATGGGTTCACATAGTATTGGATTTTGGCGTCATGATAATTTTTATCAAGAATTTGTGGCATGTAGCAACAACTGGACTTCAATACTTGTGAACCTCAAACTCGTGCTCTGCACATTGTTCCCTGGAAACAAACTTATCACCATAGAAATAGTATTCAATTGTATTTGTCAGTTCAAGTGGGTTGTGTTGACTTTTTTAATTGACCTGGCTTGTTTTATTTACAATTTCACTTTAATTACGTGTTTTGATAAGGCATAACATTTCTAAAATCTGTTGGTCTATTTACACCAACCTGTAGCCAATTTACATTGCCATTGGCATGACGTTTCGGTTGGTCATTTCTCTGGCCATTGGTGGTGTAGTGGTTAGAGTTCTGGACTGACAATCTAAAGGTCCTTAGTTCAATCGCAGCTTGCTCATCATTGACCACCATGAGTGTACCATACACTCGTGGTCGCTCTTCTAAGCACGCTGGAACACCTGAAGATGGCCGGAGAAATTATCAACCAAAACGCAGTACCAGTCTAAATAGGTTGGTGTAATTAGACCAATAAGTTATAGAAATGATGGTATCACATCACCCCCTCAAAACACTTTTAGAAAGACGTTCATAAGTCGTGACTGATTGTGTTACTTGTTGCAGATTGCTGCTGCCTATGACCGCCAGGTTTTCATATTCGAGCCTGCCCCACTCCTGTACCACGACAGCCCTCATGTAAGTCTCATTCATCCACCAGGGGTCATTCGTGTCAATGGTTTTGCATTTGGTTGGTGCCGGTGTTTGGTTATCAATCTGCAAAGCTGTAATGTGTGTTTATCACAAAGGCGATGTATTTGTTGTAATATTGAGCACTGCTTTGGCGGGTCAAAAATTCCAGCTTCAAAATATGATATAACGAAGTGATTTATTAGTACCCATGACTTGTGACCGTTACAAACTTGAATCAAAATATTCGCTACTAGCCATTGTGTGAAGTAGAATGTCCAAAGGTGATAGTCATATTGCTTAAATGGTGTACATTATACCTTATGGTATAGACTTCAATTTTGGTATAGTTTCTTGAAGTTTAATCTTTGAAATTGACTTCTCCCTATGTTCTTCATAACGCAACAACCGACTATATAGCAAACCCTACCAAGATCTTTCAACCCTTAAAATGCGAGTTATAATGGAAATTCATTGCATCCAAAGGTACTTGTATGCATAGTTGACTTGGGACTTGTGGAATGGAACAATACAAGAGAAGCAGAAAGTGTAGACCCTGCTCGTTGTAATAGTCATGCACCGTTAAATAATATTGCTCTTCTATTCAATGGTTGTTTCAGAAACTGGACTACCAGTGGTATCAGACTGGCACTATACCCACGGACAGTTATATAAATACATTGTCATGGAATTTGGAGGGTGAGTCTTGCTCATAATTTGTGATTCTTTCTGTATAATGGTCTGATTATGGATTTACGTTATTGGGAATTTTTCTCCAAGTTTGAATAAGATTGCTGGCCAGAAATATGGGTCAAGCTTACTATCCTTTGCGAATTCCATCACCACACAAAATTAATTTACTTTGTGATTAGTGATCAAAGTGAACATATCCTGTTCGGGCGTGACAAAGTAGCTCGTGCAGTACACTTTAGTGTGCTAAGCTATGAACATCTGCCACATTGCTAGCCAAGTTGTGCAAGCATTGGCCAAGTTTGATTAATATTGGCCAACCTTGATTATATTGGCCAATCTTGATTAATATTGGCTAAGTTTGATCACCATTGGTCAACCTTAGTTGATATCGACAAAGCTTGAGTAATATTGACAAGGCTTGATTAATATTGACAAGGCTTGATTAATATTGGCCCACCTTGATTAACATTGACCAAGCTTGAATAATATTGTTCTAGCTTGAGTAATATTGGTTAAGTTTGAATAAGTTTGGGTACCTTTTATCTTGATTCAAGGGACTGTAAACCAGTGTTCTGTCTAAGATGTGAATTTTTGACTTGGACCACTTACTGGTGTAAATTTACCTCAACTTGTTCATTACTCAGGTGAGAAGGAATTTCTGGATTTGCAAGAAACTGACCATTTGTTGTTCGTTGAGTGCATGCAGGACGGCACATTTAATGATGTGCTGAGACATGCCATCTTGTATAACCTGATCTCAAATGTTACTACCTGATTTGTATCTCTCGTATCTGTGACGCTTAAAGTAAAGTAAACCCTTCATGACCCTACACGCTTATTGGTCCAGCTGTTCACCCACGGTTTGTGGCATGAGTGGATTAGCATCTTTCAACCCCACTGCATAGGACACTAGTCCGCCATAGGCCATGATACTCTTGTATGGCTGAGTCGCCTGAAGCAATGAATGTCATGTGCCGTGCTCAAGCATAACTACCTGATTTCCACGGTCAGGAATTGAACCCATGTCTTTTCAGTTGCGGGTCCACCACACGAACCACTGAACTATAGGCAATGTTATTTACTGCTTCTGTTCAACATAAATTATTGCGGGATAACAGCTTTAGGTTCAGGTAGTCTCTGGCACGTTATCACTATGCTGCGAGGTTAAGATGTGATCTCGCCAATCTTTTCCTGTTTTCAAAAGACGGGTTCCCTTCATGTTGTCAAATTAAGTGTGTGTAATACCAGTGTAATAGAACCCTTTAATTTACCATTTGTTTCTTGCTGTTGCTAAGGAACACGCCTGCTGACTGGGGAGCGACACTATTCACATGTGGCACGAGGAGACCGAACCTGAGACGGACGGAGGAGTCTCATTCAGCCTGGGGGATGCTGAGGAGCATGGTAGCGACCCCCACTGGAGGAGCATCTGGCACACCAGGTAGGGTTAGTAAAGGTTAAAGATCTGCGTTGTGATAGCAACCTTGTGCTAATCACTGTGACATCTTCAGTTATTTCAAACGAGAGCCAGAATTGTTAAAATGTCATTTTTATGTATTAGCCACTTCTCAAGCAACCACAGCACCGTCTTTCATTCTAATACCAGTTTTACTGTTGTAATACTGACATAAATACATGAAAAGCTGAGTGCCCAATGGTTATTCAATCATTAGAAGTCGACTCAGAAGTATGCTAGCGGCCCTACCTTTTGAAAAGCACTTCAGTCGTACGATGCGTTTTTCTACCTCCGCCACAGAGGAGAGATAAATTCGAAAAGTGATAATTGTGATGCATTGTCCATATTTTTGAAATACCTTGTCAGTTCTGTTATACCTCCAACACTACTATGGTGTATTCAGTATTTGGCTATAGTCGGATGTAACATGCTCTCGTTTTAAGAATCAGTTTCATGCCAGTTATTTGGTGGAGAAAACTGGTTCTCAAATGTCGGCACGCTATATCAGACTATCATCCATTTTTTTTCTGATGTCCCCAAGTGATATCCATTCCTGCTTGAGTGGAAAGCATTAAGTTTGCACATACGTTTTTTCTACTCAGGACGGCCAACCCTGTTCACTATCTACAGTTTTCACCCGATGGTCTGCTGTTTGCATCGGCGGGTAAAAACGACCGTCTCGTCAAGATATTTTATGAAACGCAGCAATGTAAGTGGTCTACAGTTCGGGCAACTTAAGTGCACATCATGTATTGTGGACGTGACTTGCATTCACTGGAAACTATGTAATGTCATTTTCTTACTCTGCTCTGGTGAAATAAAAGCTCCACAATTTGGCAATATGGACATCTGCCTCAAATATTCTAAGTTTGACTGTACTGCATGGACAATGAATTATTTCTTACGTCTCTGTTAAAAACAAGGCTCTACCTCAGTTACGATTTACATAATGATTTACCTTGAAGTCACTTTAAACCTGCCGTCTTTCACAAAAACTATATTATTATATCCCTTATGGTTATGAAATTGGTCTCAAAATCTACCTTAGTCTAGTTAGAGGTAATTTCTGAGCTTAAAAACTTTGGAATCACCACTTGCTTAAATCCAGTCTCCACGAGATGGCTTGTCGCTGCTGATCATTTTACGCACCGAGTAACAACGAACTCTCAGTTTTTCCCTAGCCCATAAACCGCACCGTATCTGAGTTACGAAGAAGTTGATAATAGTTTTGTAGTGGCAAATGGTATAAATCAAAAGTTAATTTCTTGACTACACTTCATCATACCGTGGTAACTGTGTTTCTTTTCGTTAAAAATCCCGTTGTATTCACAGGTTCAATGCCGGGATCCCGACAGGAGAGTATCGGCGGCCATCATGAGACCAACTGCTCATTTGTATACATTGCTCACCCACGGGCCATCACGGGTCTGTCATGGAGGAAGACCAGTAAATACATGCCTAGGTAGGTGGTTTAAACTAGGTGCTTCTACCCCCACCACCCTGATTATGATCAGTCGTTGATTTGTCAAATGCCTTTGGTAAGTCTACAAAGTGAATGCCAGGTCATGATTGTACTAATTGCACATACTTCCGTACTGCTAGCTGTGTTTGGTCTCTTCTACCACGTCTGGAACAACTCTTTTACCATTGGCTACGTTTTCTACGTTCATTAAGTTTTTTTCAAAAGTTGCTTAACAGTAGATCTTCCTTGCCAGGGGCTCAGTGGCCAACATGCTTGTAACCTCGTGCCGTGATAGCATCTGCCGCATATGGTGCGAGACACTGCTGCCAGACAATGGTCTAGTCGATCTCCAACAATTTGACCTGAACTCTACGCAGAACCCGAAGTATAGGACTCATCGTCACAAGAATCGCTTCATGCAGAAACTTACTCATATCAGGTATCGTTATCACTGTCCTTGTCGAAAATGATCCTGGGCTTTTTGACTTGACTGAAACTCAGATCGCACACTCGAAACGTAACAATTTGCACTGCATGATTTTAATAAAATTTGTAAGTTTACTTGAAGCAAGCCATGCAGTTGGTCAGATTTCTAGTTGAGTTTGGAGTACAGAGATGAAACCCCTGACCCTGGTCCTCAACTGTGTAATTGATAAAGCACTACAGATTTGAATACAGGTTTGTTTTTAATTTATGTTAACTGATCAAATATTGTGTTAATGACTTGTGGAAGTCTTTAAAATTGTAACGTACAGCAACTCTAGTCCTTGATGGCACTGACCAACCTTAATACGCATTTACATTGAGATGCCGTTTAAATTTTTGGCAAGACATTGTTCAGTTCGACACCATGCATGATTGTTGTAGGCATGCCATACACAAACGGCGGAAACACAAGAAAGAGGGCAACCAGAGAGGGCGCATCATGTCCTCGTTGTCGAGTACAATGAGTGCACACGACCTACACAAGTTTGGCGTCCATCAAAACGGGATCACGCCTGGCATTCATTTCCACCTGGCCGCTACCATTAATCCTACGACAGGTATATAAAGAATTCAGGGCTGACGTAGCGTTGACGTAAAATAGTTAGTTACGCTTAACTTTTTAGTTATTATTTTGCCCGTTCAATGAGTTCCAGAATAATGTGTATTAATAATGTGTATTTAGGCCATTTTCAGAAGGTCAACACATATTTTCTTGGCATTTGTAATTCTAAGTCATTAAGTCATGCCTATAAACATAATTATTCCATATATGTGTAAATGCGGCCATTGAATACACTGTGGAGGGGAAATAGTTCTGTTACTGTGTTCAATCCAGAAGCTAAGACACGAAAATAGACCAAGAAAACTAAGAAGTTCAAAGTTTAAACGACACACTGCTGCGCAACTGTTCAGTTAATGTTTAAATTTTTTATATTTCCGGATGCATCGTTTCTAAGTTTCCGATGAACTTTTAATATTATTGAATGGTTCAATGTTTAAACTTGTGTATTTCACAAACTGAAAGTTCTTATTTATTTATTATGAAATAAAACTTGACTAGTTATTGATCACTTTCGCAGGTAATCTTGCCACTTAACCGACAGGGTTACCGTGCTTGGCATATATACACACATACACACATACACACATACACACACACCCACACACCCACACGCCCACACACCCACACACACACACACACACACATATATACATAATATTATATACAAATATACATTTTTATATATGTCATATAACGAACCAAACCATACGGTCTCATTGGAACATTCCCAGATGAAATGAATTCTCGATAGGATATGGCTGTAGTATTTCTATGTATGTGAGATAATCTACATTTGTATAACAATGTATTGATCTTCTCAAGGTATTTGCGTTACAACCTAATAGAAGCATCTGACTTCAATATCGCCGCATTGTGTAGATTTTTTAACGTTTCTAAATGATCTGTAACCAACACCAAGCATAGTTGATATAGATCTCTTTTGCACTCTTTGAATGTCATCAGATGTGCGCAGCTGGTCAGCTGGGCCCATTGCACGAAACATCTGAAACCCACACTCATATATACAGAAATTAAGACCCAGCTATGGAGCTAGAGACTTGACTCAATGGTCTCGCAGTGAGGTCCACTGGGATTTGAACCCACGATCTTGAGAACAGGAGGCGGACGCTTGACTCACTAGACCACACGACCTCCTATGTCATAATTTTACAAAAAGTCATAAATTCTGTTGAGTGTGGCAAGAAGGTGTGACACCAAATAACGTTTAAGTAAGTTAGTTCTCAAACTGGTGATCGCTTGTCTCGTAAATTTAACCAGGCTTAACTAAGGGGAAGGTCTGGTTATTAAGCAACCGTAGAATTGGATTCTAGTGCTGTTTCATCTTGGTCGCTTTGGTTCATTTCAGATATACCCCTCATGCCTGCCATAAGTGCGCATGACGGAACATTCAGTGTTCATTGGCTGAATAACAAGGAGCTGCAGTTCACACTGGAAGCTGAGAAGATATTAAAGGTAAGCTACGGAATAATCCTGAGATTTTGGTGTAGATATGCTTCAAGGTAGCCATTTGTCCTGGCTCAGGAGCAATGTGTATTTTCATTTAGATTGGTGTTAGTGAGGGCGTCCTTGTGGTTTGTGAGAGAGGAAAGTTGGTTACCACGTGGTTTGCCGGCTTGTGAACTATTTTGCCCGGAATGACCGTTAGTCTTTGGCACTAGTTGTGTGATGCAACGTTAATGTGAATGGGGGACTTGATATTCACTAGGTGGCGCTAGTAACAAAAGGTCCTTTTTAACATCTGAATGACTGAGAGCAGAAAGCACTTCATCAGCATGTGGGCATTGGTGGAATAAATGTCAAACATGATTACTCGACTACAGGCTTTTCTATTGGGTCCCTGCTTCACTAGTGACACCTAGTGAATTTCAGAGTTCCCTATTGACTGGTGTTAGCTGATTGGGTGCTAGTGAAGTGTAGATGGCGTGATTCTCAAACGGCTCTGACATGCTTATGAAAACCTTTCAAAGAGATAAGTTGGCTACGTTGTCCATCATCGAGTGGCTATGTGGTTAAGCTCAGGTAAGCGTTACAGCAATTTGTGATGTTACACTCAGGTAGAAAATTGCACGTTTTCCACACGTCTCGTTAACTTTGTTTTAACATGGTCGTTTATTAAATGGATTTTTAATTTCAAATTTCTATGGCAGCCACTTCTCAAAAATGTCATGTGTTTAGTCTATTGCTGTGTTAGGCCCAGTGCATGCTGATAGCGAACAGCTGAGCTGTCAGCCTCAAATGAACCTTTACTCAGCTGACTGCTCATGCCAAGTGTGAAATTTCAACAACTAAATGAACTAGTTGCTAATTCGTTCCATGCGTCTCGCTTTAGCATGAGCGGACAGCTCAGCTATGGTTCACTTGAGGCTGACTGCTGAGCTTGTGGATTTCTGTCAAGCCCTGATAAGAGCTTTTTATTTAAAATGACTTATTCTTATTTAAAATGACTGGGCAAGAAATTCAATTTTGGGGCTCAGAAGTGGGGCCACCTATATTAATTGAGAAGGCCCTGCTCTTTGGACCCCTTCGAGCGGGCGCCTATATTTTCTTGTTTCCTTGGTGGCTCTGTTTGATGGTCAGGTTAAGTTGATGTCTAGAAACCTTTTTGTGTTCGATTTTCAAGCATCTAACGGGCCGGACCGCAAGTGTTTGTAAGGTAATTGGATTGGCCATCACCAGAAAAATGAGTTTTGGACCACTTATTCTTAGTGTTACTGTGGATTAGTTCATTTCTTCGTCTTTTACCAGTTTCAGTCTATGGCTTATTTTGTTGTTTACATTTTATTTATTATATGTTTATTTCATATCAAATTGCTGTATGAGTTCTTTTTATATCTTTGATTCACTATAGTTCCACAAAGCGATGTAACAGAAGCTGGGTTGTTTCTGAAGTTTGTATTCTTTATTTCATTCTTAACAGTTAAGGTGACATAGGAGTCCTTGTTTTCTTAACTGTCCAGTCAAATGAAACCTGGTCATATTAAGGCCATACATTCAAACTAAATTGTTATTTTTCTTTTTGTTTTCTCATTTTTGGGGCTAGAAAAAATCATTTGTTTTCTTCTGTACATAATTCACTCCTTCTTTGGTAATGTTGGTAATTTTTCAATTGTTCAACTATGATTTGCCTTCTTTCACATTCACTGAACTGCTTGAAAACACGATTTTGATTTTTTTTGATTATCTAGTGTTAGTCATTTCACAAATCAACTCCAATCAAAATGGTGTTTTTACAAAAAGGTGTTGCCAAACTATTCTGATTCATGCTCACTAAAAACAAACTTGATTTTTTTGTTGTATATACTCTTTGTTGTAGAAGAGAACTTTGATTAACATAATTTTCAAATTAGGTTCCATAGTGTAGTAGAACTATATAGCCTTGTCACCATGTGCTTAGCAGCTGTTGCCATGGAGATGATCTTGTGCTTTCAACAGTCCTTTGTTTCACCTTAACTTCGCAACAGTTGTCATCTGTGTTGTGTTCTGTAGATGTAAGACACTTGCGAGACACTTGGCTTATGGAACGGAAATAGTGTGTTTTAGTTAGAGCTTATTCTCATCAGTCATCATTCCAGCCTCGCCGACCAAGCATGTTTCAGGACTTGGAATTTTTCTCTTTTAGGAGGATTTTCCCTTTTTTGGTTTTGATTTCATCTTATTTGATTTCCAGTTTCTTTTTTTCTTCTCTGTTTATCATTATTTTGACTTTATTTATTTAGAAGCGTTTCTTGCTGTTAAATTTTACAACAAGATACTTTTATTGCATAACCCTATTTGTAGAACGATACATCACCTGAAAAATTTTCCTCTTTTTTATCGTGGGTCATTCCAAGCCCTGATGTCTTGCGTGATCTCACTTTTCTCGTGACTTGCCCTTCGAAACGCAGCGCAAGTTAATCTTGTGTTGTAAACTTGACACGGCTCACCATGTCCTTAGCAACGGTTGTCATGGTGACGATCTCGTTAATGTCATACTGCCTTACATTGCAGGAACTCAATCGAAAGATCTCGTCGGCCAGTGAGACCCCAAATACAGATGGCAGCAGCAGTGTGTCGGATCATCCGGATATCGACGAGAACGAAGGGACCCATGAAAACAATGGGAAGGACACCGTTCATGGTTAGATCTAGCGTCTTATCGCTTATTTCGCATGATAACTCTAAACTGTCATTTATGCCTGTATTGACTGTGTTGTCTCCTAGGGCTCAACGTTATTTTATGATAGCCTTTCGGAAAAAAACATACTGATAGTGAGGTAGTTACAGTCTTTTGTATTCTCTTATGAAAAAAATGACTGTGTGGGTTTTGTGTTTTTGGTCTATATTTCATTTATTATTGAAAAAAGCACCCAAGTTGCACTGATGTATTGGAAACTCTACAGCTATGGCATTCTCGTGTATACTCTCTCGAGGCTTGGTATCAGATGTTGTGTAAGTTTGTTATAATGGTTGTAGGTGCAGAGAAGAAGAGACACCGCAGTTTTTTCCGCCGTCACATGTCACATCACAAAAAGCATGGTAACAGTCACCACGGTGACCAGAGCGACGACAGCTTCAGGCAGACCATGTCTATGGTATCCATGAGCAACGAGTGGGAAAATGAGTACATGAAGGTAATATTGGTTTACGATGAGAATTAGAGGAGTTGTTGATTTTTAAATCTATCTGACTGTTAAATCCTGAAACTGGCCTTGAGCTCGACATAGTTAGATTAGGAGGTTTTCGAGGAGGTGGTTATTTTGCTGCAGTCTAGCCTAGAAGTGAAATTTGGTTTGGTCCATCTGTGCACCAGAAACCAAATGGATGCCGGCAGGTTAGGTTTTTGTCATGCCATCCTGTTACTTGTATGCGACCCCAGGTGGTTAGCGGTTTTGATTTTCCAAATACAAGATGGGATAAGAGAAGGAACAGATAAACGCATCCTAGTTAAGCTTGGTGTACCATTGTGTTAATTTTTGGAAAATTAAGTTCCTTTTTTGGATGCAATGACTCGTTTGTGGTGTTGCAGTACCGATTCAGGTGTGACATGTTTGTTTTACGTGTATTCCATCCTTTATGCTCTTTAACTCAAAAGTTTGAAAATTTGGGATTGGTCATTTTTACTCATTTTCATTCTTTGAGGAGTTACAACAAATATCCATATTGAATAAGCCTTGTTAAAGCCATGATTGTTACTTGAAGTGCATCAGTGTTGTGTAGACCCAAGACTCTCACGAGAAAACCTAGTGCTATCACATGCTTGCTTGTATTGCGTGGCTACATCATGGAAGGTCTTGCGTCATCTTGTGTTTTCGCAAAATTCGTGCGTCTGCGGAATGCAGCCTAGGCTCACGCCATGTCTTGTTCATTATCTGATTGTCTGCCCTAGATTGCCGCTGACGAGGCACTGGATCGTCAGATAGAACACCTCTTGCAAGACTGGCATACTGGAGGCGACATGTTGTTTAGCATTCACCCCAAAGATGGCAGTTTACTTGTCTGGTAAGAGGGGATGAGTGTATTGTAATCTGTCGTTTCTTCATTTATACTTGTATTCTTTACTCCTAAGTAAAGTATGCTGTGTGTTCTGTGTGCTAGATGTTTACTACAAAGTGTTGGCCACTTTGGTTTTGTCAGCTATTTCCTGAATTGTTTTAAAGTTGTAGGATCATGGCTAACTGTAATACTGTTCTGTCCAGATACATACTGGTAGCACATGGGGACCTTAACATCTTAAGTAAAAACGCTTTCTTATAATGTTGGTGATGACTGTCAGGCTCTGACAAATACTTCGCCAAATCGGTCAAGTAACCGTCCCCCGTGTTATTGGCTATTGCAGGCTGTATTATTGGCTATTGCAGGCTGTATTATTGGCTATTGCAGGCTGTATTATTGACTATTGCAGGCTGTATTATTGACTATTGCAGCCTGTATTATTGGCTATTGCAGCCTGTATTATTGGCTATTGCAGCCTGTATTATTGACTATTGCAGGCTGTATTATTGACTATTGCAGGCTGTATTATTGGCTATTGCAGCCTGTATTATTGACTATTGCAGGCTGTATTATTGACTATTGCAGGCTGGTAGACTGGTTAGACGATTATATCCACGGCTCATTCCGACAAGCTCAGATCAGTTTCTCGTCGCGTATCCCAAATGCGTTGCCCATCGGCGACGCCATGACACTCAATAACAACTTGTGTCTCTACTGTAAACACAGCGAGATGGACATCAAGTCCGCGCTCAAGATGCATGAGAGCCGAGAGAGACGCAATGGGGGAGTGCTCTCAGCGATGCAGATGTCGGCGCATGCCACCGGCAGAGACTCACCAGGTCAGAACGACAACAATGTCTTGAGCCCCTGTGTGCTGATGTTGACAAAGCACCAGAATGGCTCACTTAATCAATGGCAGGTGTCGTTCTCGGAGAGGTCAAAGTTCAGCCAGGTGTTGAGTGTGGCACACGCGTCACGTGCGTGCGGACACCGATTCCGTGCTAACAGTGCAGCGTGCCACCCAGTACTGCCGCTATTATTGTCCACATCGCACCACAACATCAGTTCATCCTCCACGGTGCCAAATAGTCCATCGCATCGCCACGCAGCGGGTCTGGGGGCGTCGAGGCGCAGCGGTGGGGGCATGCCGGGGCCTGGTTCTTCAGCTGATCGCTACTCATACTACACCCAGAAGGGTGAGGAGGGCCCTGGGTTGTGCAGCGAGCTTATTCTCTGGCGTGTGGACGCCGTGGGTCCGCTGTCCAAGTCAGGTGGTATCACGGAGCTGGCGCGCATCAACTCACCTGTCATCTCAGCTTTCTCAAATGTTGCCTGGTTACCCACTCTCTTACCGAGGTGAGTGTTATCCACTTTATTTATTTAAAGCATACGAACAAAAATCATGTGCACGAACCACAAAATCACACATACGAACACAAATCATAAAGGCTCGGTCCAGGAATATCCCCGGGTACCCCTGAAAAGGTTGCCTAAAAAACTATAAGCAACTGAGAGAAAAACTATACAATTAAACATTACCCAGGTACCTGGATTAAAGATGCCTGTAGATCACTCTACCAGACATTGGAATCATGATGGTTTCTTGGCATGGCATCAAAGAAGAAAAACAAATGTTTACCAAAATTAAGTCCTGGTTTTCCGGAGGTAGAGTTTGCCATTGGCACTGGAGCTTAGTATGTCTACTGTAAACCTGATTTGCTATTGAATTTTTTGTAAAGATACGACAGGCGCATCGTAATTCTATGCACATCCAGTTTGATGCGGCCCCATGTTGAGTGCATGTGGTCCATACGGTTTATGTCTTTGCTTATGGAATAATTTGTGTAGCCATATTCTACAATCTCTGTAATCTGGTTTTGAGACTATTATCACAAGAGGCCCATTCATTAATTCATAATATCTTTCAATTTTCTTTAATTCGTTTTCATCAAAACTTTAACAGATTTTGTCAATTGTTCTAAGGATGACGCAGCTCAGTGTGATGTGTTGATCTTTATTGCTAGCTCTGCCCTTGGCATGGTATCCAACTCGCCTAGTTCTCTGTTTGTGGCATCAGATGGCGCCAGCTTACGCGTGTACCAGGCTGTCATAGACGCCAGGGCACTCATTTCTCAGTTCGACACGTCGAGGAAACGAGCCGTAAGTTATGATTAACGTCTGTAGTATTGCATAACACCGCTTAAAGCGTTATGGACATCCTACCGATTTACCTGTTGCCAGGATATTGTGCGACGGCTTAAATGACCAATCAGAACGCAGCATATTTGACTCACCTTTGTTTCTCAAGCACTAACAATCTGTCAGTCGTTCCGAAGCCCAGAAACAACTTCAAATCTGGGTAATAACAGTGTGAGACCAATTTTCAAAAAATTTAAGTGGTCTAAATTAAAAGTTATTCTTTGACAGTTTATGGGAGATGTTGTTTCAAAATGCAGGCTATGTGTAACCCATGGTGACAGCGTTATGGAGACGTTTTCTGCCATTTCAGAGCATGTCCAGTAGCACCAGCTCCGATGGCGACCAGGTGGCACCAGCGTCTGCCCCAAAGTGCAATATTGTCAGTCTCCAGTCTACAGCACGGCCAGGCTGTATTGTCGAGTTGGACGACATCGCTGGCACCAAGCAGGTGAGCTTGTTACTCGTGATCTTTTTTGACTGAATTGGAATTGGCCACAGACATTAATGACGTATGAATTTCAACCATTATTGTTATACAGGACCTTACCGTCAACTCTGTGTGTATTGCCAAACATCTACAAAATAAAGTATATTTTAACTCCTATTGTTTCTGAGAGCCGAAATCCTGTTGAACGTGATTATTGACTTCATACCATACCATTCAGTGGGTCACATGACCATGTGTTCTTAATAAAATTTAGCAAAACATTTGTAACAGTAACGTGGCGAAATTTTATTTGATACAAGTGTTCATGATGTAATCTCAAAATGCTGTTCCAGTTTTGTCAATTATTTTGTCTTTTACAAATTCTGAGTTTTTTGATAAAAACTGTAACGGTCCTATTTTATTGGCCCTACTTGAAAAAAAAAAGTTTTAAAAATCATTCCTAACTTTGTTTTGGATAGCAGTGCAGGAAGCACAGCCATTTTTGTTATATCATGTTCCAAAGTCAGACAAATTTGTACGTTTTGCATAAGTCCTACATACCTAAGGTAAAATCGAGATTTGTAAGTATGTATAAAACCTTGCCTACACATTCCTGTTTTTTTAAAATATATTTTGAAACACTGTCTATTTTCGTATACGTCTTGGTATACGACTTTTGTACCACTAGCTACACACTCGGATTGTCGTGCTTGACAATTTAACTGAAGAAGGTGGGTTGGAACACATGTCGTGCTCGACAATGTAACTGAAGAAGTTGGGTTGGAACACATGTCGTGCTCGACGATTTAACCGAAGAAGTTGGGTTGGAACACATGTCTACACTGCGATTAGTTATATCTGGTAGTCGTACATGAAAATGTATTCGTAAAATCAAAGTTAGTAGATGGGTCTTATAAGAAATTGGTAAATTTTGTACGATGCAAGTGTCACTGTCCTTGTATAACCAATGTTGACGTTGACGTCAACTAGAAGTCGTAATCCAGATCAAGATACTGTGACAGATTTTGCTTTTTTTANATTGGCCCTACTTGAAAAAAAAAACGTTTTAAAAATCATTCCACAGCCATTTATGTTATATCATGTTCCAAAGTCAGACAAATTTGTACGTTTTGCATAAGTCCTACATACCTAAGGTAAAATCGAGATTTGTAAGTATGTATAAAACCTTGCCTACACATTCCTGTTTTTTTAAAATATATTTTGAAACACTGTCTATTTTCGTATACGTCTTGGTATACGACTTTTGTACCACTAGCTACACACTCGGATTGTCGTGCTTGACAATTTAACTGAAGAAGGTGGGTTGGAACACATGTCGTGCTCGACAATTTAACTGAAGAAGTTGGGTTGGAACACACGTTGTGCTCGACAATTTAACTGAAGAAGTTGGGTTGGAACACATGTCGTGCTCGACAATTTAACTGAAGAAGTTGGGTTGAACACATGTCTACACTGCGATTAGTTATATCTGGTAGTCGTACATGAAAATGTATACGTAAAATCAAAGTTAGTAGATAGGTCTTATAAGAAATCGGTAAATTTTGTACGATGCAAGTGTCACTGTCCTTGTATAGCCAATGTTGACGTTGACGTCAACTAGAAGTCGTAATCCAGATCAAGATACTGTGGCAGATTTTGCTTTTTTTATCGCAGCGTTCTTTAGACAATTTTAATAGCCCTGGTCAGATAATCGTAAAAAACACAAATTTTTGTGTGGCTTATTTTAAAGTATATGTTTTTACCGAAAATGGACTGGTTGTTTGTGAAATTCTGTCATAGTCAGTGATACAAGCTTTACTGCCAGTGTTGCAAATCTGACTTTATGTTTATTTGAATTGATTGAATTGATATCATTGTTTTTATTGTTGTGAGATATTTCCTAGATAGTTTTCACATTGGCTAGCTGTTTGTTCAATGTAATTATGTCATTGTGTAGTCACTAGTTTTGCGTGTCCAGCCATCACACATTGCCTGCCAAAGTCCAGTCTGCTGTCAATCACATGCTAACCGCGCCCAATTATAAGTATCACTTAGCGGTCAATCAACTACTACACTTTTCCATTCTCCTGCCAGTCTTTCATCTCCCCTCCCGCTTTGCAGGACTGGACCCACACACAGCTACTGCATGTGTTCCAAGAGCAGATGATTACAGGTCGGTCTTCTACGCACTACGACGAGATGTCGCCTGCGGGCAACCTCGAGGCGTATGTTGATCTGCGTAATAAGCCCGAGTTTGAAGAACATTTTTACCTCGTTGTGGTGGAGAAGGTGCTGGAAGGAGGGTCTGCCATTCACATGTGGCGTATTGTCATCTCTTCTGAGGCATCCAATAGGGGTAAGGCATGTGTCAAAGATTTTGCGACAGATTTAACGCAACAAAACTTTAGTTTGGATGTAACTTGCCATTTGCTTAGAAATTACTCAGTGGTACATTAAGGTAATTTAGATTGACTAAATGCTCTGTAGCTGATTGGTGGTGATTATGGTCACAACTCTCCCCGTTGGCCAGTCTCTAAAATTTGGGACACAGAAATTCAAGCAGAATTTGAATTTCCGTGATTCTGAAGATTGGGACACGGTCAATTTTAGTGTTTGTTGTATTTCTCAAATTTCAGTGTAGCATTGAGGTGATTGAAGGTTTGTCATGTCATTTATCCTAATTCGTGAATTTGGAACGTCTAATATTGCTTTTCTAAAATTTGGTATAAGTTCTGACCTTGTGGAAAATAATAAATGTTTCACTGTCCCAAACTGGAGAACTTTCACCGTACTTTGCATTTCTTACCATCACCAGTTTCAACTTAGAAAAAGATGGGCTCTTTTGGAAAGTTGTATGTGTCAGTCATGTCAATCTGCTCTGTCATGAACATGAAATATCAGAGAGGGTTCAGTTAGTCAGCGGTTTACAGAGTTAAAAGGCAAGAAGCCAGGAAAGCCCAATTAGTATACAGCTTGAAATGGTGTTTTATTTGTTCCTTTAGTACTAAAAATTGATCAGTGAAGGACATTTTGCCACCATGTGCCCTGTGCCAGGCATGCTGAACGATGCAAGGTTGATTTTTTCAAACATCTTTCCAAAAGTGCCCCTGCCTGTACCCTTTGTTTTTGGTGATCCTGTACAATAAGGAATGAATTAAAAATAAAATCTGTAAAAAATCTCATCCCATCTTTGCAGACCAATTCAACACCAGTTTCCGGTACGCGCCAGATTCCACGGTGATCCTGGAAGAAAAAGAAGACGCCTCGGATCCGTCAACCCCTATCATTCCGGAAATGCCGGATGTAGTACTAGATGAGACGTCACTACCCAAGCTCACTATTAAGACCAATAAGGTGCGTGTATTTTACGTGATTTGTTGCTGTTGACTTTTTTTCGTGATTCAGCTTGTAAATAACTTTCGCAAAAGTCAAGGTCTTGTTCCATGTAGTCTTGACTCAGTTATCAATGTTTTATAAAAAGAGGTCTCATTTTTAACTGATGAAGATTATGATTCATACAGGCCCATGTGTATGACTAATTTTGTCATACCTAACCAAAACTTTACGTCTCATTGTTTTTTCATCATCAGTCTAGTGCCAGCTGTTTGTTTCCGAAACATGTAATGAGCTGAATCGAACAATCTCGTCAAAATTCCATTTCTTGAAAAACATTGAATTTATTTTCGTTATGGTACCTACTTGGTAACACCTGACTGGCAATCTTTTGAGATAAAAACCACTAACTTTTGAGTGGACCACTCACCGTTATAACTTGTTGCTTGAGAGATTAAGTGTTTGTGGGCTTGAGAGAAACTTACAGGTTATCTTTGTTGCAAACTTGAGATTATCAGTTAGAATTCATGGGTTGGATTTTCTTATGCCAACAGAAATTTAAGTGTCAAGATTAGTAAACAACTGGTTTTATGATAGAACGCTAGGTGGGGTTGTTATTTGGTAATGCGGCTGTCAGTGGATTAGTAAAGAGCTGGTTTAATACCAGACGTCTAGCTGGGGCTGCTAGCTGGTGCTTGGCAACTGAACATCTTATTTGTGTGTCTTTTTGTACAGGTGTGTACACAGCACCTCGACCTACCTCCTGGGGTGGAGGTCATTGATGCGGATGTCGCCTCAGGCCACCTCTCCTCGTCCTCCATCTACCCAGCATGCTTCTCCCCGTATCTCTTCAGCACAGCCTGCACGGATGGCCAGGCGCGGTTCTGGCGGTGTAAGGTGTTGCAGGATCCCGGGGGCGGGGACGACACGTTCTCCTGGGTGGAGTGGGATATGATGATTCACAAGGACTCCAGTGCCATCACGGTATCAGGTCTGCATCTTCACATTTATCAAGTCTGGTAAAATTACTTAATTCTCCATGTTATCGTACTGAAAATTGCTTTGCTTTGAAAGGGAAAACTGGTCAATTTCTGAGTTAGAGATGGCTCATTTGCTCCCAAATCTGTTGCCTATCTATTATTTATGTTATGTACCGCCCAGTACTGTGTTGTCGTAATGAAAGTCATGCAGAACTATACGGAGTGGATTGATGTGTGTTGTAGCGAATGTGTCGGCAAGAGCCCTCATACTTTTCTCTTTGGACTACATTATGTAAGAAGGGTCAAGATTGTGCTAACTTAATAATCTCCCCTGCTCTGTGTTGACCAGCCGTGTGCTAACTTGATAATCTCCCCTGCTCTGTGTTGACCAGCCGTGTGCTAACGGTATTTTGATTATTCTTAGACACAGTGACTATCACAAATCATGAAAACTGTACACATGTCGTTATCTTTATCCATATTTTTGTCCAGGTCGACCAATCACGGTGTCATGTGCCTACAGTGGTCGGATTGCCGTCGCCTATCGAACAGGCGATGTGAAGGCTTGTCGTGACAACCCAGAGAACAAGTACGTGAATTTGGCAGTGGCGATCTACGAATGTGAGTCGACGGGCGGCTCTCAGTGGACTCTGGAGGATCGCATCGATTTGCGCAACATCTCCATCCCCGACCCGAAGGACGAGATCGACATGGATTGCATTCTGCATCCGGAGAACCGTCAGATGTCAACCAACTACTCCTCAGAGAATCTGCTCAAACACATGGTGGGCTCGCACATCAGCAGTCCCTATGCAGGTAATGGCGAGTGTGCAATTGGTTTAGTTGGTGTCACAAAAATAAAATTAACAGCGCAGGCTCTGGTTCTTTCTTTTGTTGAGCATCAACTAGTTTTCAAAAGAATGGGCGGCACCAACAGAATGTCAATCATCTTCCCAATAGTTCTTACCGTCAAGAATATGGGAAATTTTGAAGCTGAGTTTCTAATGATTTATGCACTGTTATTTGTCTTCTGCTTTCCTTCTTAATTTTCACAGTAATTTGGAAGACGACGCCAAATGCATTCAAACGAAATAAGCCGCTTTTTTAAAAATCTGCTGTAAATAGTAAAATGCACTCGCTACGCTTCGTCACTGCCTTGTTCATTCTTAGGTAAGAATTTGATTTCATTACCTAGGAAACTTGAAGAAACAATGAAGTCGAATCATTTCTTGTTTTAGCTTCTCCCTCGCCTGTCTCCACCTCACCAACGTCACCAATCGTGTCCCACTCTCCTTCTTTCGGCAACATCCCCATCTCCGAGTCACATTCCATGTTGCCGCGGGTGACGTCCATCCCCAGCCTGAGTACCATACACAGCGTCCGTAAGAGCATCGCAGACAAGGGCAACAAGATTGGTGAGTTTGTCTGCTTGACCTTTCCTGCGTGCGATTGGCGGATTGGAAGTTGTTGGCAGTTTAAATTTACCTAATGTTCAGTGGCGTTGCAGCATGCTCACTTGAAAAATGATGTGGAAAAACCATGCCAAAATTTATCTGTAAAAAATGGCCGACATCAAAGAAAGGTATTACGTGAGAATTACCAGACATAAGATTGTTAGTGTTCTATATTTCCAAGTTGGTTTAAGATGTACATATTTATATATACTCAGGAGTTATGGGCGGGATGTCCATTGCTAAGAATGTGTTCGACCAGTCGTCCCGATTGCTCTGTGAACTAGAGTGTCTGCATGGTTAGCAGAAGGTTCCGGGTTCGAGTACTGGGCAGAAATCTTTTCAGACTTGTGTTCATTAGGTGGCATGATTTGGCCAACAGGTGGCGTGCAGACCAGACTTAAAAATGTTTGTGAAGAATGACGCACGTTATTTAGCCAAACTTAACACATCCTATGCGTTCCTTTCCGACTGCGGTGTAATAGTTATAGGAAACGAGTGTTAATTTTCCTTGTTTTGCAACTTTTTGTGATCATCGCAAAATAAAGTCAGAACATTGGACACTTGCAATTGTGTGAACCAGGATGTCCCAAAGCGATCGTGATGTTACGTTGTACCTAAACAGCATCCAGTATATAACTAAGAGAGTGACGTATTTGAGATTTAAATATTGAACTTACAACCTGCCGCACAGCACCCTCATTATCACTTGCAAACTTGTTAATCTTACAACCTGCAGCACAGCGCCGTAATTGTGACACTTGCAAACTTATTAATCTTGCAACCTGCAGCACAGCGCCCTCACTGTGACACTTTCAAACTTATTAATCTTGCAACCTGCAGCACAGCGCCATCATTGTGACACTTGCAAACTTATTAATCTTGCAATCTGCAGCACAGCGCCCTCATTGTGACATTTGCAAACTACTCTACTTCCAGGTGTGCTAATCCAGAAACACTTGGTACAGCTGGACTGGGTGTCTATGGAGGACGGTTCTCACTGTCTGACTGTTGGTGTTGGCTCAAAAATCAATGTCTATGCCCCGGTGTCTAGTGAATTTGTACAGGCCATGCAAAAGGAAGGTAGGTGGTGGCAAATTTCAGGTCACAAAGATTTGAAATATATAGACTGAAGTTTATGGTGTGAAATTATAGAACTTTTATAATTGTTGTTATGAGCTAGCCATTATCCATGACTGGCTGATTCAAAATAAACTCACTCTTAACGTTAGTAAAACCAAGTCGATGCTGTTTGGAACCCACCAAAAATTAAAGCAACAAAAACTATCCCTTTCTATCAACGGTTCTCCCATCGAGAATGTTGACAAGTTTAAGTACTTGGGCCTTATTTTAGATCCCAATCTTAAATTTAATATGCACATAGATCATATCACAAAGAAATTATCAAAGAAAATCGGTGTACTTAAACGTCTAGGCAAATTTCTTAATGTCCGTACCCTTAAGACCCTTTACCATTGTATTATTCAGCCTCATATTGATTATTGTTTACCGGTTTGGGGGCACACTAGTGACACACTTGTAAACAAAGTCCAAGTAATCCAAAATAGAGCCGCCAGGGCTATCCTGGGTACTNAACATCTCCATCCCCGACCCGAAGGACGAGATCGACATGGATTGCATTCTGCATCCGGAGAACCGTCAGATGTCGACCAACTACTCCTCAGAGAATCTGCTCAAACACATGGTGGGCTCGCACATCAGCAGTCCCTATGCAGGTAATGGCGAGTGTGCAGTTGGTTTAGTTGTTGTCACAAAAATAAAATTAACAGCGCAGGCTCTGGTTCTTTCTTTTGTTGAGCATCAACTAGTTTTCAAAAGAATGGGCGGCACCAAGAGAATGTCAATCATCTTCCCAATAGTTCTTACCGTCAAGAATATGGGAAATTTTGAAGCTGAGTTTCTAATGATTTATGCACTGTTATTTGTCTTCTGCTTTCCTTCTTGATTTGGAAGATGCCAAATGCATTCAAACGAAGTAAGCCGCTTTTTTTAAAATCTGCTGTAAACAGTAAAAAGCACTCGCCACGCTTCGTCACTGCCGTGTCCATTCTTAGGTAAGAATTTGATTTCATTACCTAGGAAACTTGAAGAAACAATGAAGTCGACTCATTTCTTGTTTTAGCTTCTCCTTCGCCTGTCTCCACCTCACCAACGTCACCAATCGTGTCCCACTCTCCTTCTTTCGGTAACATCCCCATCTCCGAGTCACATTCCATGTTGCCGCGGGTGACGTCCATCCCCAGCTTGAGTACCATACACAGCGTCCGCAAGAGCATCGCGGACAAGGGCAACAAGATTGGTGAGTGTGTCTGCTTGGCCTTTCTTGCGTGCGATTGGCGGATTGGAAGTTGTTGGCAGTTTAAAGTTACCTAATGTTCAGATGCGTGGCAGCATGCTCACTTGAAAAATGATGCGGAAAAGCCCTCATGCCAAAATTAATCTGTAAAAAAATGGCCGACATCAAAGAAAGGTTAAGTGAGAATTACCAGACATAAGAATGTTAGTGATCTATATTTCCAAGTTGGTTTAAGATATACATATTTATATATACTCAGGAGTTTATGGGCGGGATGTCCATTGCTAAGAATGTGTTCGACCAGTCGTCCCGTTTGCTCTGTGATCTAGAGTGTCTACATGGTTAGCAGAAGATTCCGGGTTCGAGTCCCGGTCAGAGCAGAAATCTTTTCAGACTTGTGTCGCATGATATGGCCAACAGGTGGCGTGCAGACCAGACTTAAAAATGTTTGTGAAGAATGACGCATGTTATTTAGCCAAACTTAACGCATCCTATGCGTTCCTTTCCGACTGCGGTATAATGATAATAGGAAACAAGAGTGTAAATTTGCCTTGTTTCGCAACTTTTTGTGATCATCTCAAAAGAAAGTCAGAACATTGGACACTTGCCATTGTGTGAAACAGGATGTCCCAAAGCGATAGTGATGTTACGTAGTACCTGAACAGCATCCAATATATAACTAAGAGAGCGATGTATTTGAGATTTAAATACTGAACTTACAACCTGCCTCACAGCACCCTCATTATCACTTGCAAACGTGTTAATCTTACAACCTGCAGCACAGCGCCCTCACTGTGACACTTTCAAACTTATTAATCTTACAACCTGCAGCACAGCGCCCTCATTGTGACACTTGCAAACTTATTAATCTTGCAACCTGCAGCACAGCGCCCTCATTGTGACATTTGCAAACTACTCTATTTCCAGGTGTGCTAATCCAGAAACACCTGGTACAGCTGGACTGGGTGTCTATGGAGGACGGTTCTCACTGTCTGACCGTAGGTGTTGGCTCAAAAATCAATGTCTACGCCCCAGTGTCGAGTGAATTTGTACAGGCCATGCAAAAGGAAGGTAGGTGATGGCAAACGTCTGATAACAGTTCTTGTACTAAAGATTTAAAATGAGGTTTATGGTGTGAAATGATAGAACTTTTGTAACGGTTCTAATATTAATATGTAATCTTTCTGTACGTGGATTAGCCTGCATATAACTGATGAATGCATTCATTTGTTACAAATTTTAGAGAAAATTTGACTTTAGTATCCGGATAGCTTATTTTCATCACCACAGGTATAAATATTTATGTTTCAGAGAAAACGACAATGCCGACGGCGTCGCGAGTGCGTCCCATGCTGCACAAGAATATATCAATGGCGGTGGCCACACCCCAGGAAGAGATCCGTTGGATGAAGATGCGAAGTATCGACTTGACGACAGCAGATGGTCTCCCGCCATTACCCATGCATATCTCGTGGGCACGTGAGGGCATACTAGTTGTTGGTATGGACAATGAGATGCATGTCTACACGCAGTGGCGGGCACCGGTGGTCGAGATCCCGGACCATGGATACCATGATATACCTGTTGTGAAGATCAATGACAATCGAAGTCTGTCTGGTGACAAGAGGGCAAATAGTACATTGGTCAGCTTCAGCAAGCGCTCATTTTCCACAATGAAGCTTTCGAGCACGTTCTCCGTGTCGAGCATGACGCGCGTGTCGTCGAGTCCGCTCTTTGCTGAGCTCAAAAGCCGGCTACCTAGCATCAAGAAAGGGAGTTTACGCAGCAGCGCAGATCACCATGGCAACCAACATAATGCACCACCATCATCGCTGAGGCCGGTGGCAGAGGTAACAGGAAGTGTGATGGGCGTCATGGAAGGATTTCAAATCATGCAGGACTGTGGTCTGTTCGAGGCGGCGCAGATTGCCAACCCGGTGCTACCCCAGTACCATCCGAAACAGTTGTTGGAGTTACTGAACTTTGGCAAAGTGCGTCGTGTCAAGGCCATTCTCGCCCACCTGGCGCACTGCATCACAGGGCAGGATGCCAGCGGTGCAGCTGGCGGTGGCGTCACAACCATTGGGGAGGACGATTGCGATTCCATTGGTGCCTCCAACCGTAGGACATCAGTTGCAGCCAGTCCACCGCAGGACTATATGGATGGAAGTCTACTAGGGCCTGTCAAGAGCGATTACGTGGAAATCAGTGCTATACCTCCGTTACCTTTATTTGCCCTCGTTGCGGCAGATTCAGAAGCCAATGCGTTCAACGCTGATGCAGCAGTCACAGGTTGGTTACAACATTCCCTTTAGGGGTCACAAATTTTGAAAACCAGTTTGAAGCCTGACATTCATTGAAGAAAANCTGCAGGACCTTCTTTTGAGATGGAGAAATCTGCTATCTCAAATGAACTAAGTAGGCTCTGACATTGTGCAGTGCAAACCAGAGCTCGTTATAAAAATCTAGCACATTTTTAGTTAAACTGCTCTTGACGATGGCAATATGTTTTGAATTGGCCTTCAACAGTTAGAAATGATATTGTGATGTGCAGAGCATAAGTCACAGTCTTCTTCAAATAATCGCACTGTTCACCTTGAAACAGTGAGAATAATCCACTCATTGATGAATGAATTATCGCTCGATGTTTGATTTCTCACTAACATTCTCGAATGCTTTGGCAGGGGCCAGTGGTACTATCAACCAGCGTGAGCAGGATTACACGGGTCTTTTTTCATCTGACATTGTCGATCATGGGGATGAGGAAACATTCCTCAACTACTCCATCGACGACGACGACCATGATGGCACTAGTGATGGTGTAGATGGTGCCTTCACCGGCCGGCCACGCACCACATCGCTCAACCAGGCCAGCGGGCCCCAGTCTCTTCACCACTTTGGTATTGCCCAGGCGCAGTCGCTCATGCAGCACCTAACTTACACTCAACTTCCTGGACTGTCCAGCCTTGACCAGATGTACCTGTTAGCCCTGGCTGACACGGTGGCTAGGACCAAGACTGATTTTGCGGAGAGATTCTCACCCGATGTCTCTCTAAACAAGAGTGAGTGTTTCATAGACTGAATAGAAAATATACATTGTGTCGTTTTGTGCTCTCTATGCTCGTCTTCTGGGCGTCCCATTTATTTTTTAAATGTAACTAACAATGTATTTCAAAATCCAGGAAATTTCGCAGGTTCCTCTAATCTTTTGGGTCCCTGGGCAATTACGAACCACAAGAAGTTCTGTAAGATCTTTTGACAGACCTTTTAAATGCCCTTTGTCAGACGTTTGTGAGACTTATAATATCTGAATAAATGTGAGACAGAGAACAGGATGCAATACTGACATGGCCAAGGACAGGCTATTTATTGAGTAAACAAACAGTTAGCTCACCAATAATTTTTTCCGGAATGAATCGTGCAAAATTTGGTGGAACTCAGAATCGTGTCGAAGTGGTGTCTCAATGCAAAACTTTTTCCTAGTAAAGTTTTACCCGAAAATAATGTCATTATTTCATGCAATTTTCACATGGGACCGACATTAATTGTTTTCAATTTCCCCTGAAATCTCAGTAATATATTGCACCCCAACTTTAAGACTGGTTTTAAAACATTCTACAAATTTTATACAAGTGGCTCCGAAACTGAAAGTGTGGATACTTTTATTTGGTTTCACGTTAACCTTAGGCATGTTAGTCACGTGATGTTGTGCATACAAATCCTAGCGCTTGTTGCTTCTCGCCAGACACCAATACCAAAAGCCCACTAGATGCTGGCACAGCCGAGGCTATGGATGATTGCGGTCTGCGCTACCTGCTGGCGATGAGACATCATATCTATCTGTCCAAGTCTCTGGGAATTCGGGCTCGCTCACAACTACAAGGCCTAAGCTCAGCCGACATCGCCTGGGCGTTCCACTCAGAGGCACAGGAAGTATGTAAAAGATGTGTTTAATGAAAGATTTAATCTAACAGCAAAAGCATAAGTAAATGCTCAAGCCATCAGTCACATCGGGCCATTTGCTAACACTGGTGAGATTATTGACTCTCTTTGGATAAGACGGTTGTCAATCGCATGTTGAAATAAAGAGATTAAATTAAATGAAATCTTTATGTATAGTGGGTTGTCTGTGAAATTTCCCGTTCGCCTAGGGGGTCTCTTAAATCCCAGCCAAGACTGGTAATTGTTTGTACAACCGAGGCGGCCGAAAATTTCAGTGCCTTTCTCAGGGATATAACTGCATGACAGCTTTATGCCGGAGTAAATCTCACGACCTTTCTGTTGAGAGCCCACTACGCTAACCAATGATCCACGTATGCACTACTGACCTATAACCTTATGTCAACAAATCGAAAGCTCTTGTTTGCCCTCTCTCTGGACATAATGAACATTTCTCTTAATACCATATCATATTCAGAGTAATTTTTATTTGAAACGTTGAAGTGTGGCTCTCAGAGCCTGTTATCAAATTGCTGGAGTCACGTGACTGTCACAATTGCAGGAGTTGATGAATATGATCCCCAGCATGCAGAAGGCTGAACCAAAGTGGACAGAGCTCAGACAGTTCGGCTTCGGTTGGATCGTCATGAATACCAACTTGTTGCGCAAGTGTATGGAGAAGGTGAGGATGGTGGGAAGTTGCCTCTGGCCGTTTGAAACATGGAAGGATATCGGAAAAAATTCTCCAGTTTGCGACAGTGTCTAAAATTTGGGACACTGAAGTGTATGCCGTTGATTCTGAAGATTTGGACAATAGTGGTTTTGACATTCATCCTGTTTCTTCAATATCACTGCCTTTTGTGTCATTAGAATCTGAAAATAGACTTGACACTTCATAAAGTCGTAAGAAATAGCCGACGACGCAACGTTTTCATTTCAGGCACTAGTTTACAATCCATTTACAAAGTCTGCTGTATAAGTTTTGGGGGTGTTCAAGGGTTGTGGAGTGGCTACCTACCTTGAACCAAAGGATCCATTTAGAAACACAATAAGGAAGTAGTCCATTTGGGAGTAGTGCTTTTATCAGTCAGCATATCTCACACAGCCAGCTTTGTGTAAAGTTACCAGAAGTGTTGCTCTTTCTCGGAAAATGATGGCGTCACTCATTTAGCAACTACTCCGAAATACAGACAAACAAGATGGCGGTGGTGTAATCAGTTGCACTTATACATTTGTCCAAACTGGCAAAATGCCAAATTTAACAACATTTTGGTCATAAATTTGAAGATCACGTCACAGGATTCGTGAACCGTACAGAGTAGCATATTGACCACATTGTTTGTAACACGGATAGTTACTGGTGATTTTCCAGTTACGACTTTTGATCTGATGTTATTCCCGAAGAAAAGTGGCAAGGGTTAGAACCAAAATGTCCGGAATCTACAAGGCTATCCCAGACATCACACTTTTCATCCTTATTGAAAGACTGCTTGCTTGTTCACTGCTGTGGCCTATTGTACTGTTTTGATTAGGATTCGATCAGAGCCCTCTTGTGTTAGACTTTAGAGTTATTAATCTTTATGCAGGTGGCCAAGGCATCATTTCAAGAGAAAAAGGATCCACTGGACGCTGCCCTGTATTACCTGGCTATGAAGAAAAAGAATGTCCTTTGGGGACTCTTCAGGTAATGCTCAGTCCAATCTTACTCAACCTAGTTACCTTTGGGGACTCTTCAGGTAATGCTCAGCCCAATCTTACTCAACCTAGTTACCTTTGGGGACTCTTCAGGTAATCCTCAGCCCAATCTTACTCAACCTAGTTACCTTTGGGGACTCTTCAGGTAATGCTCAGCCCAATCTTACTCAAGCTAGTTACCTTTGGGTACTCTTCAGGTAATGCTCAGCCCAATCTTACTCAACCTAGTTACCTTTGGGGACTCTTCAGGTAATGCTCAGCCCAATCTTACTCAACCTAGTTACCTTTGGAGACCCTTCAGGTAATGCTCAGCGCAATCTCACTCAACGTAGTCACATGCCTGACGGCACACGGCTCATAACTACAGTTTGAGTTCCATCCCGATGTCTAGCATCATGGAGTGGTTTAGAATCGAATTTGTAGCAGACATTGGGGATTTTTGGTGTTGACACGTAACCGGCTCTTCCAATAATGTACTGTCAGACTGTTACACTTTTTCTGCCACTGACTCATTGATACGAAATTTTTATGTGACCGAGACATTACGCACACAGAATGCAAAAAGCACATTAATATGACTTCAGTAACTAATTCCCCATGAATATTATGCAGTGTTTTTTAGTGTGTAACGTGTCATCATATCCGAAATGTGACACGCTGAAAACACCCAATGCTTGGATGTTTAGTTCCATCCATTGGCATCTAACTCTGTGATTGTTAACCCAGCCAAATAGTGCTTTTGGTATAACCTTATTTGTTTTGACAGTGACAATATTACTTCCTTGGCTGTTGACTTGATGGCTATAGTCACTTACAGGGGTCCCGCATTTTGAGAACCAGTTTGTTGCCTGTTACTCAGTGGAGAAACTGGTTGTCAATATGTGGAACTCCGGTAAGTCACTATTACAGAACTGACAGTAAAATCTGTGCTTGAAACAGGGCCGACTGTTAATTGTAACTGTGCAGTCATTTTTTCGTAAAAAATGTGTTCTTGGTTTTTGACAGTTAACAGGGAGACGTGCAATTCTTTTAAAAAATCATCTCTTACCTGTCGTGGTAGTGTTTGTGAGAGAGGGTAAACACGTTTCTGTAGAATTTATTAATTTTAATCTAGTGTCGATTTTTGTGAGTTGTAAATTAGCCAGTCCGTTTCAGTTTGATGTACTTAAGTTGTATTCCAGTAAGCTGATTGTCTCCCCTGTAGGTCGGTCAACAACAAGAAAATGAGCGATTTCTTTAAGAACAACTTCTCTGAGGACCGCTGGAGAAAGGCGGCTTTAAAGAATGCGTACGCCCTGCTAGGCAAACAGCGATTTACGCACGCGGCTGCCTTCTTCCTATTGGCTGGGAATTTGAAGGACTCTGTCGAGGTAGCGGCTGAATAACAGTTATTCACGGAAATGTCTAATGTTGGTTAGGGATATGAAAATCAGTCTAATGTCTGTCTAATGTTGGTTAGGGATATGAAAATCAGTCTAACTTCTGTCCTCATTTTGTTTAAGGACTGTCTTTAATTTCCAACAATCTCAGTTTTGTCAGAAAGTTAGTGACATTTCCAAGACAGTTTAAATTTCAATGAATTCCCTTTAAGGTTACTAAATTTTATTTTTAATTTCTTTCTCAACTTCTACAATTTTCTCTTGATTCTGACTTCATTGAATAATAAATGTGGTCATTTCTTAAAATTTATTGACTTGATGTTTTACACTGCAGCTGACATGTATCAGGTAATCACAAAATATTTCATACAGATCAGTAATGATTTTGCTTGTGGTCCAGTGATTTTTTCAAACAGATTTTGATGATGTGACAATACAGTCAAGTTTTACAAAAGGTGCAAAACTCCCAGACTGCCTCTAGTAGTTTGATCCAGGCTGCTCTCATCCTCTGAAATGAAAGCAAAAAGTATTAACCTTGAACTACACTCTTTTTTAAAATTTTCTTGATTGTCCAACCTGCTAAAAATTGACTGTTGAGGACTTGCATGAGTTTTCTGTTTGCTTCAGATTATTCTCAATAAGCTGGACGACCTGCAGCTCGCCCTGGTGGTGGCGCGACTGTACGAGAGCGAGCTCGATGAGACACTGCCGGCGATGCTGCGTTCCTTGCTCTACACCAACGTACTCGGTTGCAATGAGGCTGGTCGCGAGTACAACTCTGCCTGCGTCCACCCTGACCCCTTTTACCGCAGCATGGCCTTCTGGGTACTTAAGGACTACCGTCGATCACTGCGGACACTCCTGGACACCGAGCTCGGGTATCAACATGACGCATACGCGACGGCGAGAAAGTCAAGTCGCACGGACGATGATGACACTTACTCTACGACCCCAAGCGTGTTTAATTTCTATAATTACCTGCGGACACACCCACTGCTCATGAGGCAAAAGTTGGCTATGCAAGCCCAGAGTAAGGGCAAAACAGTCCTTCTGTCTGGATTTAGCCACGCCTCTGAGTCGTCAACTGACAGTCAAACTGTCACCGTGGTGGATAAAATTACGCCTTTGGAACGTCGCCTCTACTTCACAACAGCACACGCGCACTTTAAGGCAGGCTGTCCTGCTCTGGCCTTAGAAGTGCTGGCCAAGTTGCCGAGCGTAATCGAGCCAGAGGAAGAAGATATGGCAATAATGGATCCTGACGGTGGCCATCTTGTTGTCTCTGACACTCGGGCGTCACTGATTGAGACGGGTGGGCTGGAGAATAAACCCGTTGAGAACGGGTTGGGTAACAAAGCGGAAGCATTTGATTGGTCGAATCCAGTGACGACGACAACAAACAGTGCTGATAGTTTTGATTGGTCTACGCCGCTTGCCTCGAAAACGGATACTGCTGATAGTCTTGATTGGTCTAAACCTTCCTTTGGGCTCGGCCAGTCAGCTGGTGCTATTGACTGGAGCCAGCCTATGTCGTCGGGTAGTACCATTTACTGGCTATTAAAGTTCAAATATTCTGGGCAGATTTTGACACGAGAATTAAATGAAGTGCTTGGTGCATTCTTATTTTTGTTTTGTGTAGAAATTGATACATTTGCTGTTGGTTAATCTTCTATTTTTCGTTTAATGTTTATCTTCTATGTTTTGTTTAATTTGTACCTTCATTGTGTCCTGATTTAATCATTTCTATTCTTTTGCTAGGGTTGGGACAAAAGTCCAGTGAAATTGACTGGAGTCAGCCTACAGCAGGTTTGAATGGCATTGACAGTTCGGATGATGAAGAACCAATAATGATGAAGATCTCGTGTGCCAGCTCCGACGATGAAGAACCGGAAGAGACGGGCAGTGTCACCGCTGACGATGATGTTGGAAGTGTGGCTAAGAACAACAACAACAACAACAACAACAACGGCTACACGTTTGACATCATGGCGCAGCAGCTGAAGTTTATCGCCTGCCTGAAGATTGTCATGGAGGAGTTGAGTACGCTCGGGACGGGCTTCGAAGTGGATGGCGGTCATCTCAGATATCAGCTATACATCTGGTTGGAGCGCGAGGTTGAGATGTTGAGGACGCTGTGTAACTATGGACAGTGTCTGGACGAACTTGGTGACCAGGTGTTGTCACGGTCAGGTAAGTCATGTTGTCTTGTGTTACACTGTGGTCACTATGGGAGAATGCTGGTCACTTGAAGTTTTATACCAACGCGATCGGCCATTTATGAGTTATGATGTTCCAAAGTTAACCCTTTTTCTCGGATCCTACTCGACCGTATCAGTCTCAACTTGTTTTTTACTCGCATCAGAAGTGATTTCTGTGCTTAGCAAGAACTAATTGTTTGTTGTTGCTTGATATCGTGCTTGGCGCATTGAATGGTTACCCAAGTTAGGTCAGCTTGTTGAACATGAACTAAGGGTTCATTGTTGTTTGAGATTGTGCTTGGTGCATCAAATGATCACCCAAGTTACGTCGGCTTGTTGAACGTAGACTTGAGCAATAATGAACTTTCAGTTCTTCCTGGGAAGGACTCTCCTAGAATTTGAAAGATTAAGACTCACCATGTGCGGGGATTCCGTAAGAGGTCTCTATGACACCTCAGGACCATGAAGTATTCACCCAAAAAAAATGACTGCCAGCATTTTTTCGATCGTCAGTGTGACATTTGTGCTAAAAATAGACGATTCATAGTAGTCTGCAATCTTTTTGTGTTTGAATATTTATCGTACTGAAACAAGTTGTTGGTCCCAATAAAGTTTATCAATCAGAAATGTTAAAATTGCTCGTTGAGCCATCGTTTTTGCTGATGTCTTAAAACAGGCCGTCTTCATTCTCTCTCTTGGCTACATGTGCTATCCAAGCCAACATGAATCTCTGTTCCCAAATCCTGAAATCTCTTACAATATATCAGTGTTTAAGTATTCAATGGAATCAAGAAATTGTTAACCATGTTTTCTCCTGGTAGCTGCATATTCACTTTTTGATGGCATTTTTCATGTTTAAAAGCTATTACAGGACTGGTCTGTTTATTGGGCTAACAGATGAGATTCAAAACTGTTAGGTAATTCAAAACACTCCTAAAAAATGAACCGTTTTTATTTCAGACCCTCAGTCGACTGAGGTATCAGACGGCTCGGGTTCGTGTACGCCACACAGACGGCACTCATCAGGTGATAAGTTCGTGTCGTCTGGCCGGTTTGAGAAAGGCACGCTGCATGAGGTGATACTGGCAGAGAAGATGGACTTTGAGGCCAAGATGGAGAGGGTGAAGAAGCGGCGTCGTTGGCTGAGGGTGAGATGACAGTTGGTTTAGTGCGTGTTCCGTGCCTTGTCAGTTCAGGAATTTCGCTTAAGTTTTGTGTAGTTTTTGATTAGGTTGATACCTAAAGCATGACTCCATGGCCACCAAGCTACAACAGCCGCAGCCGGGTAACAAGAAATTAAACTTGTTTTGTTTCGTGACAATTCAATATTGTAAATTTAAGTAGTTCTTTTTGATTGGGTCCATAGTGTACTGTTGGAGTACGAGGTCAGTTTGAGTCTGAGCTGGTGTTTGAGTTTCGTGGTGGAATCGTGATCCAAATGCGCGATCTTCTCATACGGTGTCGTCACGCTTTCCATGTGGTGGCTCACTTCATGTGGCATTAAACCCGTGCTTTCCGTGGAAGCAAGTTTTCATTTAGGCCACTTACCGATACAAAGTCGGTCTCAAATTGCTCATTCATGAAAATGAGTGTGATTTCCAAGCTGTCAGCTCCTCCTGAGCCCAAAGATTTACTTCTAAACTGAGTAAGGTAAAAGACAAGAAAAAATTTTATAACTTACAGCAGGGCTTGGAATTTTCCGCGGAAACGCGGATTTCCGCTTTTTTCAAATGTGCTGTCCGCTTTTTTTATAATATTTCCGCGTAAAAAAATCGGATTTGATATAAAATTTCCGCGGCAAATTCCTTACTTACCGCGGTGTCGCAGACGACATTCATCTCGAAAAGCGGAAGTTGCTCTTTATATTTCGGAGGAACGTAAATTGTCAACATTGCCGGGGCACCTGGGACAGCGTGGTGGGATTTTCAATGGCGTCTCATGTTATTGTTAAGCGCGGCGACAAATACTGCCGCTCTGTAGCCAAAAATGTGTGGGGTTGGGAGTGCGGACGGGCAAGCTAAGAGCTAAAAGGACGCAGACGCAAGGTACTGATGGTGGTAACATTTTTTTTTTTTTTAGACCTCCCGATTTTTGTCGAGGAAAGGTTCACATTGACCATTTCAAGGCATGATTTGGGCCGTAAAAGTTTCCGCGTTTTTTGTCATTGGTCATTCCAAGCCCTGTTACAGTAAATGGCCTGTAAACTGATGCAGATTATTATTCATCCTGGTCCATGTATATGTGAGTAATTATGAATCTTTCCACCTGACATACCTTGTTAAAAACTTGACGATGCGGGATGATACGTGTCCCCTTCTTCAGAAGGTGATTGACTGGCGGTCTCAGGTCTCCCCGTCTTTCCCGTGGAACTGTACTAGGGCGACCTCTGTTGTATAGTAAGAGCAATGCCCTCTGCCAGTTTTTGGACAGGTTAAATCTTGCTCCACCAAAAGGGGACAGGTGTGAGCCCCGCAGCGTCAATTTTTTAATGGGGTGCGTCCAGTAGAAAGATTCATAGTACTAGACTAATATACAGTAAATGGCCTAAATCAAAACTTAAGGATTTTGACAGAAAGCATGACTTTGTGTATAATTCCGCTGGGATTTCCATTCGATTACAGTTAAACCAGCAGCTACTGCGTACTCTGATCAGCTACTGCAGTCTGCATGGCACCACAGGGGGAGGTCTGGCCTCCATACGCATGGAGCTGATGCTCCTACTACAGGAGCTACAGCAGGAACGGCCACGCCAGCAGCTCCTCTCGCCCCTGCCCCTGCCCACCACCCTGCCCTTGCTGTCTGCCAGCGTCGCCAGCTCCAAGACGGTGCTGTCCGACCCCATACGCCACCTGCAGAGTATCACCGGTGACCTGATGCACTCGGTGGTTGACTTCAGTCTGCCGCCTGTGCACACGCACATCACCAGAGAGGTAAGGGAAAACCAGGAAATTTGATCATCACCAGAGTTCATTTACTGGTGGAATTGATTGAATTGGCGCAGACACGACATTCCACGTGCTCATTGTAAACAGTTTCAAATGAGCTGTAAACTCTTCTTCTGGAACAAAAACAACAATTGATTTAGACCACTTGTCAATGTAGGTGTGGATTTCTAGGCTTGGGATGAACTGAAGGTGTGTTGATGGTTGGGACCAAGCTCTCCTAGTTGATTTGGAGTGTTGTTTTAATCATGGAGCAGGGTTTCGTCGAATAACGCTGTCAGTTCTTTGCAAAGCCCAAAATCATTTCTCGTCTGAGTATAAGGAAGAAATTAAGACCGCTTTTGTGGTGAACGATCCAAATCCAAATTTAGTTTGATGGATCATAAGTTTATTTGTCACTTAAAGGTTATGTAGGACCTTATCAACTAGTTTGTGTACTTAGCCTTGTGGGTCAGCTGTTTTCTCGTGTATTGCAGTTCTGTTCTTACGAATACAATTCTGTTCTTGTTAACCCCATGTGTTCTCAATTGTAGTGTACACTCCACCAGATAGATTTCAATTGATACTTTGTGCAAAGCATATGCTGTGCAGTTGCTAAGCATGTGCTAAGCTTGCACTAAGGTTGAGCTAAACACATGCTTAGTGTTGAGCAAGGTGCTCCTCCTGTCAGCTGGTTGCCAAGAAAAGAAATGAGTTTGAAAGAACTGAATCGTGGATAATGAAAACTGTTTGTCAGACAAGAATTGCATTAATAAGAATAGAACCGTGAGTGACTGAATTTATTTGTCTTGCATTCTCAGGTGTTGATGATGAAGAATCTTGGCTCAGCCTTGTCCGCCTGTATATACCAGTGTCTGTGTGACTGTGATAATGTTGTCATCTCCAAAAAGGAAGACACTGACGTAGGCCTGGAAGGGTTCACTAGTCTCAGGTAGGTAGTTACTGGTTGTACCGGTGAGTGTGTGAGTTGTGGGAGGACGAGGGGGCCGGTGTACTGTCCTATACTACGCTGCACCAGGTTTGGCAAACGACAAGGAGTCTGTATTGGGTAAATTTTCTTGAGTTAACTCTGAGAATCAATGCATGAAGTGGTGTCAGCCCTGATGAAATGTTTGCAACACCAATACTATCCCCATTTTCTGCCAATCAGTACAGTGATGTTCAGCCTCTGTTGAATTACCTGGCTGGGATAGGCCCCAAAATATCTATATAATAGCGACTGAAAGACAACGGCCCACTTGGCACCTCCAACATTGGGAATAAAAAAGATTCGCTGTGAATGGCTTAGTCGTGGCCCATTTGTGGCTCACTGCTCACTAGGTGGGTAGTTTTGATGGTGTCATTCCATGGTTAGAACGCTCATCTCTGATACAAAGACGGTGTTGGTAAATGTTTCAGTGTACTTATCTTCCAGCACATCTGTTGTGTACAAAGACAGTTTCTTAATGGCTGGTGCCAGGTACAAGCGTCCGAGCGGCGACAAGCAAGAGATTCCCAACTCTGCACCCAGCAAGTGGCCAGGTATATTGTAACCAGTGTCTTCGATGCGTATTGTAGTGTATAATGCTGAACATAAACAGCTCTGTTGAAAGAAAGGGCATATGAAGAGTTCTACCTGGGTTATGATCTGAGGATGGTATTACCCTCGATGTTTTGGTACGATTTGTCCGTTGAGAGTTTTAGTTATAAAATTCACCAGTCAAAGCCCAAAGTTCAGTTCTGATTAGATTAACATTGGTCAAGAATTGTCTTTTAATAGCTGATTTTTTGAAATAGCCGCACCATATTGAAATTCCGTATCCTGCCAGACGACAGTCAGGTCTTTGGTGGACAGATCCCATGTAATGCTGATGGGAGGTTTCAGTCTAGTGGTATAAACAGCAGACAACAGTGCCGTGTCTTGAAGCAACTTTGCGTGGGGAATACATGACAATTGTCGCATCGTTGTTGTAGGTGTGACTCAACTGAGGGCATTTCTGGCGCGTGAGCGCGACGAGAATGCGCCGAAGCTGCACATCATGCTGTGCGAGGCACTAATGGCCGTCTACATGAGCATGTTCATCCACGCCTTCTCAGTGTACGACTGTAACATGCTGTTCCGTTTGGTGGCACACCCCCTCTGTGACAAGATGTGGGGCATAGTGTTTGGTGGCAGTGTGCGAAGGCAGCTGAAGCTTAACACCGGACTTTCAAGTAAGAATTTGGATGGGTAGAGAATTTTGTTGAATGCCGGCTTGAGGCAGCAGTCTCCGAATAGATGTCAGTAAAGTTCTTAAACTTTGTGATCTCGGTTTCTTCCAAGTATTTCAAACTTTTTCATAAATGACTCTCTTAGTGACAGTGACCAAAAGAGGCTCAGAAATATTCTTAAGTTTCCCTTTGGTGGCATGTTTAGTCAAAAATTTTTTTTTGAAAATTGCCCTGTGCCGCCTTTATACAAACGTCCTGAGTAGTATGTCTATTTTGTACATTTAGTTTTTGAGAAAGTGTTGACAAACATCTTCTCTTGGAAGTCAAGGAGTTTCGGAGAAAAGGTTGGGCTAGGTTTTCATGAACAAACAGCTTAATTCTTTCTCACAGTTTCTTCTTAATTTTAACCATAATTTCAACGAGTCTAGACAAACTTCGCCATAAATTATCTTCTTATACACAGCATTGTTCTAAATTCTCAGAGTCTGGCACTGTAAGCGACCCATCCAAGCTGCGCATGTACCAGGCCATGAGAATCATTGGGCCCCCTCCGCCCTCCTCGCCCAAGGCCCACAAAGCCCAGGCCGAGCCGAAGACTATGTTCAAGGAGTCATTTGTTGCACCTCAGTGCAGCATTGTCAACTATTTCATGGCTAAGGTGAGGAATTGCTAAAAGGTGGCGTTATCTGTATGATTACCACCTCAGCGTTGGATTAACTGCTCTTCAACTGATTGCGCTAATTGTTTGCATAAAGGTCATGTGGGACCCTAAATTTGGCCAACTTCGTAACATCATATTTCAGAAATGGCCGATCGGATTCACATGAAACATTGAGACACTGTGCTTTATGCACTGTTCTCGAAAACGGCATTAGGAATTGTTTTCAAAGTTTTGCACGTGTGCATGAGGAGCTATCAAAAATAAGACTTCTATGATTTTTATGAAAATATTCAAATGTTGCATAAAACTAAAATGAAGTGGTAATTTATAAAACAGTAACGGCATTTTGAAATTTCATCTTTCAAGAACATTTATAATAATTTGGTCTTGTTACGGATACCAGTGCCTGGCCATCAATGAACCTGTCCTTTTTGCTAAATTTTACCAAAAGACATGGTCACGTCAGTTAATGGCAGATTGGTAAAAAGTTCAACGTCAAATTCCACAGACTATCTTTATAGAAAACGTACTTTTACTGACTAGATAAAATACGTAATAGTTTTGCAGACATTGGACTAAATACACAAACTTGTCAGTAAGGTCCTACATAGCCCTTTAACCGCTTCAAGGAATATTCCAGGACAACATCACAGTCCGACTCTCGATAAATTGTGATGTTGAAGCTTGTACAATAGTTTTTATCAATACCCTGATCAAGCTTTAGTTTGCGGAAACAACAAAGCACTTTTGAAAATGTGACGAGTAAGTCATAGTATTCGCACATATACATGAATGATTAACCATTATGAGTAATGTGTGGTTATGAAATTGTTTTGTGTTATGACCAGTGGTCCTTGTCAAGTGCCATTGTATTCTTTAATACCAGTATGGGAATTTGCTAACGACATATGACATGTTTTTCTTTTATTTCTCAATTATTAAGTACTTTTGTTGTATTCACATCTATGACATTACTGAGGTATGCACGTGTTGTATATACTATGCATTTGTTTAACTAGTTGGAGGTGCAAATACACAAGTGTATTTTATGACATTTCATTCACAACCCATTCACTCTGGAATCGTATATACGCAAATTAATAATTATCACATTACCAGACAGAAAGTCCTGCAGGGTTCCACCTTTTTCTAATTGTTTGTAATTCAAATTCTTATCAATCATAAATTACCTTTTATGTAGTATTATATTGAAGAATTTCGTTTTTCAAACACTGCACACAGGGAGTCTGGAATGCAAACTCTGGCTTTGTATATATGCCATTTTCTCAAGCAAATAATGAGATTACTTACCTGTTTGGCTGCCACTTTCTGAAAGATAACGTCTGCCAAGTGTAAAATAAGAGCAGTCCCTGTTTTTGCTGTTGCTCTTATTTATTTGATTATATTTTCATTTCTGCAATTTAATTTCACTTTCTTGTAGCCGATTGTTAGCCCTCTTGTCAGCGGCATCACATACGACTCGGAAGACGAGCTCAGCTCAGATGAGGAGGCGGACGACGATGACCTCGATGACCTGGACGGTGATGGCGTATTCAACACAAACTCCGGAGGCAGCAAGCCCCTTGCTCCCCTGGAGCACATGGACCCCAACTCATACAGCTGGAGTCTGATGCGATACGCCATTGTACGACTGATAACGTGGAATGTCAAGAACTTCTTGCCCATTGTTGGCATTGAGTTGGCGGGTATGTGTGTAGTCGGTGGATATGTGGGTAGTTGGTGGGTATGTGGGTAGTTGGTGTTAATGTGGGTAGCTGGTGGGTATGTGGGTAGTTGGTGAGTATGTGGGTACTTGGCAGGTAAGTGGGGAGTTGGCGGGTATGTAGTTAGTAAAATGTTTGCTTTGTGTGGTGTTCCTCTACTTGTTGGTCGATATAATAAATTTCTAGATAAATTAAGGATAATAAAAAAAAACAAAAGTAATAAAAATGCGAAACAACCAAAATTAATCACATTTGTTTTAGGCCAAAACAGAAGCACGAATTTTAAAAATTCGTAGAACCAAAGTTCAAGCTGAAATTGAGTTTTCTTGATTCTAAAGATTGGGACATAAGCAGTTTTAGCTCTCACAATGTTTCTCAAAGATTAAACATTGCATTTTGATGCAGTAGATTCTGATATTATATTTACAATATGTGAAAATAGCAGTTGACTAATTTAAAATATTTATTCTAAACGCAACCCATGTGATATGTGTTACAAAATTTTAAAATGGTTTATTGTCTTTCACTATTCACTGTTATAGTTTTGTACAGTGCACTTTACACGCACGTTTTCCTGAGATCATTTTTATTTTAATTATTTTTTGTTTTGCATCTTTTACGTTAATTTAGCATAATTGTACATGTTTTCAAGTGGTCTTCAGTAAGTGCACTCCAGATAAAGAATAGAAATCAAAAGAATGAATGCTTGTATCACTTTCTGACCCCCACAGAGTTGCCGGTGTGCTCACCCCTCCTGCAAGAGGTCCTGTCCACCATGGGTCAGTGGGAAGAGCTGCTCCGCGAGAAGCTGGACTTGTTCTCCGGTCCTCCGGACGACTACATCCCTGGCTGTTACATCGACAACACAGTCAGCGGACCGTCAATCATGAGGTACAAGTCGATGACTGACCCCAGGAACACACCGTTTAAGTAAGTGAGCATTTGTACTTATATATTGTCAAGGAGACGTCATTCTGACGTCGCTGGAGTTAAACGAATACTTAGCTTTACTACGTGATGAATATTTAAGGAAATAAATACCTAAATTTTAGGGATCTAAATTTGACATGAGAAGTGTTATTGAAGGAATTTGTTTTAGAGTTGCTGTTGAAAATATTCTTTGTGCTTCATTCTTCAAACTCATTTGAACTCTTGTGTACCTCCCCTGTCTTGGGTTGGACCACATTCTCATTCTGCAATCAAAGCTTTTGTAGTTATCTCCCTATTTGAGTGATGCTGTTTTATGTCAGATCATTGTGCTTGAGTAATAGCTGTTACTTTCTTACCACAATTATCTCCCTTGTACGTTGTGTTTTCCATGGCAACTACTCTTATATTCCTGTTCCAGGTTGGACCACAGCACTCTGCTGTGCTTCCCGCTGTGCTTCCCTCAGTGCTATCAGTTAATCTCTCTTGGTAATAATAATTATCTCCCGTGTGACAGGTCGGACCACAGCACGGCGCAGCCAGCCAAACGTCTCTGGCAGTACTTAGTCCAACAGCAGTCCCTGCAGGATGTGTTCATACGCTACATCTTCAAAAGGAAGTCAACCATATTGGATGAGACCATGTCACACAGCACTGACTCAACGGACAGCGGTCTGGCCTGGGAGCCTGTCAAGCTAATCCACAAGGACCAGGATGTGATCAACTCGTTCTGTATTCACCAGGTGGGGCTCTTGTTAGGAAACTTTGTGCAGGTTGTCTTGTATATTGTATAGGTGTCACTTGAATGTGTAAAAACAATCTTGGAGAATTGCCGTAGCACGTTCATCTTATTCTGTGGTCGTTGCCATTGTTTTTATATTACTGTTACTATGGTGTTTGTTTCCAGGGCAACATGAACTTCCTGGCAATGTCAACTCACAAGGAGGTGATTGAGATGGACATTTCATCAATTCTCAACCCTCCCTCTTGGTTGGAAGAGTCAGATGATATAGAGTATGACATAGACTCTATCAACAAGTACGTATGCACAGTCTTCTCGAGATCTCCATTTTAGTGTGAGTTTAAATTTACACGATTTACCAAACTCAAGATTTTAATTTCAAAAATTTTGATATAATATAAAAATTCCTTTCTGATGTTGTAGTGACATGTTGAAATTTGCCGTGCAGCCATTTGTTAACATAGCATTTTGTGTGCAAACTTGCAGTGCCACCTACAGTTTGCATGTAACTTGGACGGAGATATTAAACAAGGGAATTTAGCAGCATTTTTTGATTCTCTGCGGTCGTCGTGCCATCAAAGCACCATTGTTGGACGATGAGGTGTTCAAAGGGTTCACGTAAAAATTTTAATATCGCTTAATGTCTGCAAGTGGAACAAATAGTGTTTGGTCTTTGTCAACTCTGCCTGTTGTGACAACCAGAATTTGAAATTGGGTCAGGGCTGTTCCAGTAAAATCTGTATGGGAGGGGGGGAAGGCACCTTTTTTGCACCCACCACCCATATTTTTCATTTATTTCTTCAGCCTACCACCCGTAATTTTTTATAAGTTTGAAATGCAACCACCCGTAATTTTTTTTTGTTCTTGTGGTTGACTGCACAGGCGCTTGAGTTTATCTGTTGCTCCATCACCACTAACGTCATTCATTACTAAGAAAACATATGTTTCATATATATGGTTATAAGCCATCGAGAAATTCGAGCACCTGTGGTTAAATGGTGTTATGGGCATGCCGATGAGGAGATCGGAGGGAGTGAAAAAGTCGGAGCTCTTTGAAAGTTGCCTTTTTGTTTCAGTTTTTGATTCTGTGCGGATTGTTTATAAAATTTACTAAAATTACCCACCATCAAACATTTATGGCCCAATGAAACAACATCGACCTGTAAATTTTAATTTTTTTGAAGTACGACCACCAGCCATTTTGAATTGAAATCAAACGCAACCACCCATAAATTTTTATTTCAGTTGCCTTCCCCCCCTCCCACACAGATTTTGCTGGAACAGCCCTCAAACAGAAGCGACGATTGTTTTTGTATTGTCACAATGCTAAAGAGTTGTATTATGTTTCTTTTTGTGAGGATTACATGGATTCTGATACAGTACATTCAATGGCAGCTGAGTTGAAGTGGTATTCAAGAGTACCTGGGATAATGATGACAGAGTCATGAATAATTATTTAACAAAGAAGCGGAATTCTATCAGCTTATTTTTGTATGTCGATTTTTGTTGGTTTTGTTTAATTAGGTCAGTTCCTATGCTGCTTGTTACAGAGATTTTTTTGCAAAATGTTCTCGGTTGACGCAGTGTTTTTAACAACTCCCACTTGGCATTTCCAGCCCACCCAGGCAGTCAGAGAGTGAATTCATTGTGGTGAGCACACCATTCGATCGACAGACCAGCACGCAGTCGTCACCTGGGTCTTATCCGCCCCCACCAGGGTTCTCTGCTCACCAGTCTGGCCGAGGGGGAAGCGTGGTAAGTGCGTTGTCGGTCTCGTGTCGC